>JAJTWR010000359.1:650000-764131 GCA_021613335.1 Whitmania pigra | reverse complement strand
TTCATAAAATCGTGAATATCAATAGTGGCTTTTTCATAGTCCTTCCACGCTTTGTGTAGCTTTTGCTGGTGTTCGCAAATTATCTTCTTGTCAACCCTGTTCATTTTTTTTTAGGCAGCCTCAATGTCAGAGCGGCTGGTAGACCTTCTTTGTGCAGCAAATCAACGAGTTTGTAAAAATTTAAACCGGATGGTTCTGTCTCTTGAGGGGACTGTGCCAACTCTCGCAATCGTTGTTAATTCTCGCATATTTCCTGAAGCATGACCACGAAACAGGTGAAAACGTGTGCTACTGATCCATTGCTCCTTCATGTATTTAAGGATTGGCCGACATTGTCCCTGCTCCGTGCGGAAATATGCTCGAAGGCAGTGGTGATCTCAGAATCCGGTAGAAAAGAGAAGCTCAACATCTTCCTGATAATTCTGTAGTTTCCCCTTTGTTTGGACTCTGGATTCATGCCATTTAGCTAAATTTTTCTAAAGTTTTGTTAAAATTGTCTTCGTTATGTCGTTATAAAAGTTGACAATTCATATATTTTTGCCTTGATTGGTGTCTTTTCCGACCTCGGCTTCATTCAGCCCCTCCCATTTATAAAACTCACTTGCAACGACCCTGAAGAAATTTCAACTTGAACGACTTCCTCGAGGCTCTCAACATCTTCCAGCTTGTGACTTACGATGTTAGCGATATCGACGGGGCTGCTATTATATACGAAACTAAGCTGAGATCTATTCTTGATAAATTGCTACCTCAAAGACCGGCAACAATGCGCCTTTGTCGTTCAGATCTGTGGTTCGATGATTGCAGCGAGGCAAAAAAAAACAGACATGTCGCCTAGAGAGAACTGCCATGAAAACATCCAAGGACGATGATTTTTGACTGTTAGAAACTGAATACATGATAATTTTTGTTTTTTGGCTATTTTTTTGTCTCTTGCCTTTGTTTTCTTGATTCGCTTGAGAGTTGCTTATTGATCTTGTTAGAGGCCCTTTAACCAATTTTGAAAATAAATAAATATTTCTCGTGGGCGACAGCAGCGCACCGAGAACAGAAAACTCGCGTAAACGAGTGAATTTCTGGAGAAACAGGATAGAAAGAGAGCGAAGTTCCTTTTAATTGAATAATTGGTACAGGCTTTTAGAATGAGGGCCCAATTAGATAAGCGAGTGAAACCAAAAATGAAAGAGATGGTCCTCCAAGTCCATCCTGACAACTATATTAGAAAGTTTTCTACCTGATCAGTGGAGGAGGTTAATGAGTTTTAAAATGCATTTGCAAATAAATATGTCCAAATTTATTCTATTATGAACAGATATTTAAGCAAAAATATGACAATGCTCATTATGGAGAGACTCCAGCTACATCCCATCATCACTTCTACACTGACCTCCCAATCTCTTCAAACATTTGAAAAATGAAAAAGACAAGGCAGTGTTGGAGTTAAGGCAGTACCAAAATGACAAATTCCATGTAAAAAGTGGTGGTATGAATGAGTATGTTGTGGATTTGAGTATTCCATTTTGTGAGTGCCATCGGTAAAATCGGTGCCATTATGTAAAATCATCATGGTGAATACAATCTATATATTCTTGCAAGAGTGATATAGCATTTCTTTTTCCAAAGGTGAATTCAATTAGGATTTGCTGCCTAGCAATTACAAAAATCATCCACTTTTTGTCATCGATGAAGTCTGCACTGAGTTTAACAAACCTAGAATATGTCAAAGTCAAATTTCATTCAACTCTGATGAAGACCCAAACAAAAAGTTGGATATACATTAAATCATAAAGAGTAGAAATAAAGTTGGCCCTAGAACACTGCCCTGAGGGACTCCACTTGTGACAGAAACTTCATCAGAGATAAAGCCATTAATGTTGACTCTTTGTGACCCCAATTTGATAAAATCCATAAACCAACCTTTCATATTATCACTAAAACCATAGGTATATATATTAATATATTAATTGTTCATTAGTTGAACGTGCGAGACAGAGTCGAAAGCCTTACGAAAATGATGTTATCTAAACTTTGCTTGTTCTATATGGTATCAGTCCGTAGTTGTTGGGTGCATTCGAGGATGTTATTAGTGGTTGATCGAGCTGGAATAAAACCATGTTGGCTGCACTCAGTTAGGTTGTGGTGTAATATATAATATGTGAATGCAACATTTGTATTTGTATTATTCTATTTAATAAACTTTACTTTTATTATATCTCATTAAGTCTGAAAGCTAAAAGAATAAAAGGTTAAGATGAACTGATTCTTCTATATAGAAAACAATGTTTAAGTACACTTAACTATAATTTTTTAAAAGAGCAATATTAAATAACATAACATTTAATTATAGTTTTTAAGAAGACCTGGATCTGTGTTATAACCACTTTAAATGGTTGATAAAAAGCGCCTTACGGTTTGTGGTGCTACGTAAATAAACTACAACTACACCTAGTACATGCTAGTATTAGTTATAGAAACTCATGCAAGCGGCTAGGAACTCCTAGGGGAGCCGCGCTAAAGCGAAAGCCTTAACGACGTCAAAAAGAAGGGTACTTTTCATCTATATTGATCTGAGTGTATGTACACATGTAAATTTAAAAATATTAGATTTCAACTGTTAAGGGTTTCGGTATTGATGAAATGAATACCAGTTTTAATTATAGCGGATTAATGACCTTGGAAAATCAATTTTTTGTTAATATCTGGATATTAGTTTTTTTTTATAAAGGAGGTATAAAGGTGCATCGACTGGTCCTGGCAAATCTGACGCATTGACTCGGTGTTGCAGTAAAACCTGGAAAGGCTTTCAAACTGAGCAAAAACTTCAAACTTTCTGCTCCGTCCAAATAATCTCGATCTTCAACGGACATTAACATATCTACCTATCTACCCATCTGGCTATTATTTGTATCGACGAATAAAATATCGATCTAAAATTTTATTTCAATTTGGTAACACAGTTGGAACTATTTTATTCCAAATTTCTCGTCAAATTGAAAATTAATTTTTATGGCAGGTGTAGCAACATTGTTCTTTGTTCGGACGGCAAAGCGAAGTAGTGCAACCAGATGTTTTGTCGCCATATTCGCAACCTGATCATATTTATAAATTATTAAGAAATTATAGAGATATAGTAAATATTAAAATCAGATCAACTAATGTAACCTTGTGGCGCATCCTTTAATTTGAAATTTTGGCATTTTTCACAGCAGGTTTCTTGAATATCTTTTTGATAACATTGGAAACTTTTAATAGTTGGGCAATAAGCAGGATCCAGATCGAGACATGGAGAAGTTTCTAAAAGATTAATATGAATTAAAATGGTTCTAAGCAGAAAAAAAAATTCTGTTGTTACTTATAAATTCGCATGAAGAACAGCAATCTCTTTGGTAAGTAGCTTGCTTGCAAAGCAGAGGAAGTTTCTTTATTTTGTTTTCACAAGAACCTTGACTGTCTCCATAGCGACAATCTGAAACATTTTATTTCCCATGAAATTCAGATGAAGTTCTTTCTTTCCAAATTAACAACAAAGATAAAACAGAACAAAATGTTACAATTATAAAACATTTAGTCAAAGTTTATGAGATACCTTCCTTTTTTTTATCCACCCATTTTCCACAAGTCTTGCAACAAATATCTTCACTGGCGTAGCATTCAAAACGTTTCAACGAAGAACACCAGGAAGCTTTATCACCAAACTGGCAGGTATCAGAGACGTTTGTTTCACAAGTTTTGCAACATGACGTCACTTTGTTGTATGTACACTCTGACTTTCTGCAGCCACCAACCTTATCTCCATATTCACAACCTGTATATACATTACTTTATTTATGTTTTGAAAATCAGTTTTAAAGTTGTTGAAGTCGTGTAATGGACATAAGTATGATTTTAACAGATATTAGAACCTCAAAACATTTTTAGAACTTATAAAACTCCAAACAAAACAGATGATAATCGATAAAATAAACAAATCTACAAAAGATATGGTAACATATTGATCAACTCAGCTGAAAATGCTAAAATCTTTAAAATGTTATTACAGAAAGTTTTTTCACAAGATGTAAAGGCTGAATGAAAGTCTTACCATTCTTTTCTGGTTGGTAAATTTTACTACAACTTTCACAGCATGACAAAGCAATGTCAGGCATGTAACACAGATAATTTCTGTCCTTTTTCACGTCTTCGCAAGTTATGTCTTGACCATTGTCGTCTTGTATCTTTCCTTTCCAGTCACCATAAAAACAGTTTTCTAACAAATATGAATTAAACATTATGAAACAAATTCGACAACAAAGTTATGTAAAAATGTTTTTATGTACGTTATGCAATTTTTTCATATATTATTTTCAAGCGAATATTCGTCTTAATAATTTATTAATCATTCCCGAGGTCATTTTTAGTCTTTTTACTATAAATCAATAATATTTCTGTTATATTATAAAACTATGTTATGTTATATTATGTTATCATATTGTACTCAGTTCAAAGAAGAAAGGATCTGGAATCGAAGGTGTACAGAACGGATATCTTCTCCATTGAGAAAGGCGCAAGGCACATCGTTGATGGGTCGATTGACTCATTCCTCACTAAGATTAGGTTGTCTAGCCAAGAAAGACGAAGGCCTTATTTGTTATAATAAACTAAGGTTATTTGTACTAATAAACTAAAAATATAAAGCAATTAAATCACTAGAATAAAAATAGAACCATAGAATAAAATAAATTTTTACGAAAAAGAGAAAGACATAAGAAAAAATGTACAATAAGGTGTAATAATTTATTCACACCATAACTAAGATTAGGTTGTCTAGCCAAGAAAGACGAAGGCCTTATTTGTTATAATAAACTAAGGTTATTTGTACTAATAAACTAAAAATATAAAGCAATTAAATCACTAGAATAAAAATAGAATCATAGAATAAAATAAATTTTTACGAAAAAGAGAAAGACATAAGAAAAAATGTACAATAAGGTGTAATAATTTATTCACACCATAACCCTCTGTTAACTCAACAACTATGTTGACAGTATTGCGAAACGTTTTAGTTATTAAGTTTTGTAATAAAATTAATAGAGTATGACCTCATGAATACTTTGATACGAGTTATTTGATTTGAATTTTATAATCTAACATGTAGAGAAAATAATAATAAACTATCGGTACCGGGATATCGATAAAAGGCCATGTCGTTCGGGCACTAATTATTATTATATTTTATTAATTTATGTAACTATTATTACTACCTTGTATAATTCCTATTTTGAATCACTCTAATAATTTCTACCTAAGCATATTTATTTTAAATTTAAAAAATAAAATAATTTCAATAAGATTCACCTTGTCCAGAGCGAACCTTGGGGTCAGGTAAGCAAGTTTCATTTTGACACGATTTTCCACTTTCACATGGAGTTCCATCCGCTGGAGCTGACTTAGGATATCTTTGACAAATTTTCTCCACATCGTTCCAGCAAGAGATTTGTCTGCACATAGTTTTGAAGTCGTCACTACCACCCTGAAAGTATTTATTAATTTTATTTACAGCAAAAACTTCATATATGGACACATTAATAAAGGCGAAAACTGTGTCTATGGACATTTGTTCAAAAAAAAGGATTTTTCCGCAATACAATCTGACCCTAATTTGCAGTGTTAAATGAAGAACCTGTGAAACCTTAATAAAAGCATGCCCAAAATGGCTCTGAAAATTGTCAATAAGAACATTTTAAATTTAAAAATGTATCTTTGCATTGCCTAAGCCAGATTTCAAACTTAATGTTTAGCCCTGTTTCGCACATTTTTAGTGATGTTTGATCTATTTTCAGTTGGTCTCAGAAAAGATTGGTTGTTAATTGAAAAAAAATTGAGGTAATTTATAACTATGTACTAGCAAATTTTATAAATGGCATAAGATTGTAAGTGTTACGGTGTTACGTGATTCCAACTTTAATAATAGAGATATCACCAGCAATATCCTTTTTTAAAAGAGCATTTATTAATTAAATAATTTATATTAGGAATAAATACGATCGAAATATACATTGATCAGAGGCTTAACTGGAGGGGTAGCAGAGGGAGCGGCCGCTCCCCTACGATCATTTTCCAAACAAATGGGGCCTTTTCAGGATTAACAATATATTATATTTAATTACATCTTTATCATGTTACAAAATACAAATTGATTTACTAATTGAACTTTTTCTTACAAAATTCCGTTTTTTAATGATAGAACTGTCTTGTCGGATCTTTTAACAGCACAGAAAAAAGAGAGGATGATCCTAAAACGTATCATCGATGCCGTGCAGTTTTTGAGAAAATAGATATTGGCACTCCGTGGTCATAGCAAGAATCATGATTTAGATTTGCCAATAAACAAATAAAGTCAAATTCTTGAAACTTATTAAACGTTTGGTTAAAAGTGATAAATTATTAGAATTATTAATGGGTGATCGAAATGCAACATGCTCAGTTCAGGCACACAAAATGATTTGATACAATTCTTATCACCAGAGATTCTATCAAAAATTCTTGATGATATCAAAGTGCCTAAGTGCTTTGTAGTGATAAGTTGACTCTATTGGTGATAATAGCAGAATTGATCGATTTTCTATATTTTTGAGATATGTAATAGAAAACGGCTCTGCAATGGAACGATTTATAAAATTCATAAAATTATCTTGATCAAGGGCTGAAGCTTTTTACAACGTTTTTCTTTTAGCAGTAAAACATGAACATCATTTGGGGGGAGCAAGGGGGCAATACCTTCTTTCACTTTAGACTAGATGAAAAAAGGTCATCTCAATTTGTGCGAAGGTTTGCCCCCTGGAAAAATCTTAAATAACGTTCCCGGTAAAACAAAATGTTTGTCGATGAATTTGTTATGGTAAGTCATATGATGAAGCTAGTGCGATGTACGGTAAAATAGCAGGTCTACAAACAAGAAGATTTCTCCCAAGGCACTCTTTACCCGCGAACGGCGGTGAACGCAACTGTCGTTACGTGTCGTGTTTGCAACCAAGCTCGCGCCGTCAGGGAGCGCCCTCAGATAGGAGCCCTGTATAGATGGTGGATCGATTAAAAAGTACCTTCACATCCTATTCGGATACATAAGGCACTCAAAAAATCGGCTAAATACAAATGTATGAAATCGTTTGCATTGACTCTAAAAAGACCATGCAATACCAGAGGGACATCCAGGAAATCAGTAGTAGATGCAGTTTTTCAAAACTTACTACTTGCACTAGTTGAAGCTCTGCAAAGAATTGTGGATGGTGAAATAAAAAAACTCCATTGCTAAACAGTTGGTTGAGGCACGGGTATTCCTGTAGCACTTAAAATGTTTTAATTCTTAGTTCTTCTACTATTCTGAAAAAAGTGCTAGAGAAGGCTTTCAACTTATCCACATCTTTTCAAAAAAGTAATATTGATTTGGTAGAAGCTCCTCATTTGATTCAAAAACTTGAAAATGATATTAAAAACATTTAATGAATTTGAATACGAGTTTCAACAAATTGAGGATGAAGCAACTCAGTTGGTTGAAAAATGTGATATTACTACTGACTGTAAGTCACATAGAATTTGGAAAAGGAAGATTCCGTTAGGAAGTTACAGAAGGTGACGGAAGCCAAGACGAAAAAGGCTATTGTTAATTTAAGCGTTATACTGTTATGACTTATGCATATATAAAATTACTAATTACTAAAAATTTGTTTGCCACCTTTTCAGTATTCAGTTATGTTTCCATTTAAAATATATACAACAAATAAATACGGTTAATCATAATTTAATTTTTTAAATTTATTTTTATAGGTGGGGACTTTTGTAAGTGCTCGCAGCCTGTGGTGTTAAAACCTGGCTATGCCACTGACAGTGATGACCTGATGCGTGGTGATACTTATGATTCTAAAAATAAAATCAATGCTAGGTTTTACCGCGCAAAAGAAGGAATTTGGTCCTTGGAAGATTTGACATTGTCTGTCAATATTGAATTGAGTACCAAGAGGAACTTTCGTCAACTGATCCAGTTTAATGTATTGTTTTGCACTTTGAATCACCAGACAGTTCCAATTTTCACTTTTAAAAAGGTTAAAATGCATCATCACTATTTGTTGTGATATATCAACTTTGTTTCACTAACCTATTAATTTTCTGGATATGTTTTTCAAAATATCGAAGCGAACACGGGGAAAAGGTATGACGATTATCAAAATTTTTGTCAGTAATGAATTCAGTCCCTGCTGCCATTATGTACTGGCTATCGTAAGGACAATCGCTTGCATTATCGTGATGAGATCCGAGACTGCAAAAGTTATTCAATATTGGATATTGCCATGCAACTGAAAGCTAACGTGAAAGCTTATATAACATTAAGATCGAAAATTTAATTTTGTTACTTATGTCCAATTTCATGAGAAGCCGAATGATAGGTATCGAAAAATCCCAATTCTCTTGTCACAGAAACTCCGTAATCAGTACATGCAGTCTCTGGCCATGCCAATCCATTCAAAATTCCCGTGTTATATCTAAATAAAATGCAATTAGTATGTTTTTCCTAATAGTATTAATTAAATAAACGGTTATTAATTAACAAACGACAGTAAGAAATAAACCGGAAAATAAAAGGGCCACAATTACTTGGTGAAAAATGCAAAAAGATCATGTCTTGGAAAGTTTTTCCTTTCATTTTTTAACCAGGATGATAGATTGCGAAGCACAGTGTCGATATTCACTTCATTTTCAGAGATTTTGTATTTATTTTCCACAAAAGGAACTTCACTTTTGGACTTCAAGTTGAGGTTTAGTTGTTTTTTTTCAAGTTTATTTCATGTGAAATAGTGTAAATTTTCAATAAAAAGTTTCTAAATCTTAAATTATTCAGGTTAATATCTTTTGGGTTGATCTCTAGACATTTTAAGATTTCTTTATATGCTGTAAAATTCCATGCTGGTTTGCGTCCATAAAAATTAATCACTATCAAATAAATTTATTATTGTATTTGCTAATAATATAGTGTGCGCAATTTTGTCTTTAATTTATGATGTTCAACAAATTTTCGTTGATTCTATATTACTGGTTTTGCTTATGCTCAAAATAAATAATTTTCAGACAGTTTAAAAAAAAAGTAATATAAAAACCAGAAAACAACCTTTGCGATTTTTATATCTACAACTTCCAGGTCAAATTTAACCCCTCCTATTGCAACTCGATTATATCTCTCTTTGATCTGGTTATTAAGATATTTGCCAGGCATTGTTAACATCATAAGAAACATAAGAAATAAAAGAATTTAACTAGTGATTCCCTACCTTTTGGAATATATTAGCATAAAATGTATTTAGAGCAGATGTAGTCTTTTTTGAATCTCCTTTGAATAAATTAAGCCACCTTCATAAAATAAAAATATCAATATAATGACAATATTTATATTAACTCAAAAATCTAAAGTTAGCGATTTCTACAATAATACAACTGTATTAAATGTTTAATTTTTTTGGTAAGGTTTTATTAAAACTGAGACATTGGTTCTCAACAATTGATTTCCACGAATGGGCGCGAATGTAAACTAAAAAGGAGAGCGCAGGTTTTCTGAAGAACTATTAAGTCAGTGCTAGAATTTCAAGCGTGTAGAACTTATTCTATCAATAATTAAGTGGAGCTGATCAAAATAGCAAATGTAAAAGTTACTTGTTAAATATTTAGGGGGTTACGGGTTCAAACCCCTGAAATGTTGAAAAAATCAAAAAAATCTTACTGCTTTTATAGGCAGACCATAAACTTTAAGTTTAAACTTTAACTTTAAGGCTTTAAGTTCCATGGCAAAGCATGGAGCGATGTTACATTTATTGAGTATCAACTACGCGTATTTGTATTTTGAATAAAAGTATTTCAAAATATATATTTTGGATTTTAATATTTTGAGCTACTCAAAGAAATATTTTGTACTTTAGCATTTTAAATACTATTGAATGTTGCGTTTTGTAATATAATGTCAATTAATGTATTATAAAGATAATTTATGAAGTTAGCATTACCGAATTTAGGCTTAGTCATTCCACAAATTGCTTCACTTTCCAATTCCAAATGAATGTCAATTATCCTAATCGCTCATATTTTCCGATATGGAAATTTCGCAATAAAATTAATATAATTTTTAATTATAATAATGAATTCTATTCGAATCCCTTCAAAAGTTATTTAATTTTGATATTTTCTTATAATGTCATGTAAATTAATTTGTTATAAATATAAGCTTTGTAATATGTATTACAATTGTATAATGCTTATTAAATATATAATGTGGCGACCAAAGTAGCTAAGTAAAAGTATATCTGAGGATCCTACTTCGTTGCAAGTAAAAGTACCGAAACTTTTCTATACTTCATCAAAAGCAACAATTACTCTGATATAAAGTTATACATTACTTCGTTATCCAACAAAATTGCAAAATAGGTCTATCAAAACTTGGATTTAATATAAATACGGCAAGCTTTACCACAGTTTTTTTTAAATCAGTTTAAATAAATGTTAAGCTAAATTAACTAACCACGCATATATCGAATAATCTAGCATGACCAGAACTTCCATGACATAGGCCTTCGCTCGATTGTTTTTAATAATTTCTTCCGACATTTTAGCTTCTTCATTGGTGATGAGTTGCCAGCCGCTTTTAAACTTAATTTCGTCATCGGCTATGGCTTTTCCTAGAATGAAAGCAGTATCATTTTAATGAGATTAAAAAAACGTGAGAAAGAATGTAACTCACTTTTGCTTTCGATTTCAACCTTCGCATCGTCCAACGGTAACAAAAGGAACACTATTAAGAGATATAGTATCATATCAATTTTATAACACATTTCCATGTAGTCTTTGTGGCTTTTATAGAATGTTTTAAATTATTCATTATTGATTTCAATGTTTGTCAGTACGTGGGCCAAATGAGTTGCGTGGATCAAAATGGTTAGTATATTTTAAATGTATTTAGGATACGATATAATAAATGGTATTCATATCAATTCGTGGTCCTTACTATTTTGAAAATGACAACATTGGGTGGTTAGAGTACATTTAAGTTTCTATTTATTCAGTGGTTAAAGCAAAAAAAAATAATCAAAATTTGAGAAGATTTGTGAAATGGTGTGGTATCTCTGAGAGATAACTTTTAGAAAGTCCTCAGAACTTTGTCTTGTCTAAGGTTTTCAAAATCATTTGCATATTTAATTTTTTTTCTTTTTAATTTATTGTTGATTTTGTTGTTTTTCTCTCAAGCTAATAAGAGATTTTGTTATAGTGCCAACATTTATCAAAGAAAACAGAAATAAAATTAGTTAACATGTTCCTTGAAAGTGTTCATAGAAAATTTCAAACATTAAATTTTCGTTACATTGAACAAAATTATTTCAAAACAACAAAAGCTACAATAGTTCTAAAATTGTTTTTTCTCAGTGACAGAACTCATTTTTAGAACAATCTAAATAAAAATAAATTAAATCAAAGTAACTTGATTGACAACACATTTAATAAGACAACCATTAATAAAGTAAAACTTGGACGGTGTTACTTATTGATCATTTTCATCAATTTGTACCATTCACTTTTGCTTTCTTTTAACTGCCTGGATCGAAACGGCGTTTCGGCGCGTTACTTTAACTATTGTATTTATTAAATCACAGACACGAGAAAATAATCAAAAGTCAAGTTGCAAAATATTGAGATCCACGACCTGTATATCATATAAGGTAAACAGGGTTTAAAGTCACAAAAATCAAAAATGTCCATTTTACTTGGTCTTGTTAAAGTTGCACAGCATAGTTATATTATGAAATATTAGTGATTCATTTGTGTGCTTGGAGAAAGTATAACATGAGTGGCCTACTTGCCCATTATAGACATGCATTACGATTTGTAGATAGGATCGAATTGTGGTTTTTTAAGGCACCCCGTCATAATTGCCCGGCGACAAAATTGCCCCGACAAAACAGCCCCGTCAAAATAGAGGTAGAATTTGTTCTTTGTGCATTTGTTACATGTGCACATGACGTGATGATAAGGTGAGGATAATTTATATTAAATACCAACTTGAAAAGTCCATGTAAAGTGAGGAAGTAGACGGAATTCTAATAATATTTTAGACGATAAATCTTCAAACCACTAATTTCGAATTAAATTTGGAACCAGTTATCGGTTAATGTATTCAAATCCCAAAATTTTTTTAAAATACATTGACGGGGCTGTTTTGACTTTATTTTTTCGTCCTGGGCTATTTTGTCGCCGGGCTGTTATGACGGGTCACCGGTTTTTAAACCCATACCGTGGTCAGAAATCATCATAATAGGGTCATCGACAAAAATATTCATTGTAGAAAGTTGAAGAACATTTTTGTTAAAGTCTTCAACCGATACTTCACTTTATCATCATAATTGACTGGTGTTCCATCCTTATCACTCACGATATCGGTGTCAGACTCTTTTTTAAGATAAGGTTTTTGTTATTGGTCTTTTATAAAAAAAAAAACTGCCAATAATGACACTTTAACATTGCAGCACAAATTGATCCTGTGAACAGTTTTGCCCTATATCAAGGGTATGTTAAACCATAGGAAATTAGTAAACACTCATGAATTCTTCACATGGATAAACAGTCCTCAATGGCTGCTAGTTCGATGGCACTTATGCAGCTGTGACTTGAAGCTGATATTCACATTTTTCTCTTGAATGCGAATCTTCATTCCAGCTTTGTTGTCCTCTTTCTTTGAAGCGTCCGTGTGATTTAGATGCAGAGATCTTAAAACCATTTGCAGATAAAAACTTAGCTGTAATGTTGAACTGCTTCTGCATACGCGTTGTCATTGTTCTATGGACATCCCGGTCGTACAAAGAGCAATATCGTCGGCATACATGGACAGATCAAACCTTTTTTGTTGGTCTGGAATCGCGTTCACCATGATGATGAATAGAAGAGGACTGGGGATGCTGCCATTTTCTAAGACGAAAGGTTCGGAGAGAGCTGATCTAAACATCGCTTATAGTACTTCTATCCTGAAAATAATTGTGTATCCATTCCAGTGGTTTCCCCTTGACACCCATCTTGGAGAGTAAATTTTCTCATTACATTAAGATAATGCTTAAATGTTGCCAATTTAGGAGCCATTGTGATGGAAAAGCCAAATGTGAAGTGGAATGATGTGGCTGGTCTGGAGGGAGCCCAGGAAGCTCTGAAGGAGGCTGTGATTCTACCCACAAAGTTTCCTGATCTTTTCACTGGTTCGGACTCAATTACTCACAAAATTTGTTCCGTGGTATTCATTTAACATCATCGACAGCTTATCACAACAATAATAATAATTATTATTGTTATTCTATAAAGCGCCATGTGCGTTGCGTCAGAGGCGCCTTGTGTCTTCGCTGTCCCATGAAGTCCTGAAGAGATGGATCTTCAGGTGGCATTTGAAGAGCTACAGGGATGGCTGGGCTCTGACGGTGGAAGGAAGTCTGTTCCAGACAGCTGGAGAGGCGTACGAGAAGCCTCTGTTTGGAAGGGATGATTTATGTACCGGTTGGTGAAGTTGAGTGGCTGACGATGAACGAAGACCAGATGTTTGGCTCCGATCTAGTAGATGATGGAGATAAGGTGGGTTGCTAAAGTGTGATATGTCATGAGGGCAATTTTGAAAGTGATACGACTATGGATCGGCAGCCAGTGCAATTTCTTCAGACACTCCATGCTATTGAGGATAGAGTTGAGGAGGACGAGCTTGGCGAGCTTGTTTTGGACGCGTTGCAAGGATTGAATTAAAGAAGCAGCTATGCCATAAAGAAGAGAGTTACAATAGTCTAAGCGAGAGAGAACAAGGCAGCGTGCAAGGGCGGAAGTTATATCAACGGAAAGTAGAGGACGGATGTGCCGGATAGCCCAGATGAGATGATTGCTTGGTTTGATAATAGAAGCGGAATGTTTTTTAAAGGTGGGGTGTGACTCAAAAATAACACCGAGGAGCTTGAGGGTAGTAGAGGAAGGAAGGAGGGTTCCAGCGATGCTTATAGAAAGAGGAGGCGACAGAGTTTTGAGGCGAGTGGGTGTGCCAATGAACATAATTTCAGATTTCTGAGGATTCAGTTAGAGAAAGTTAACGAGGTGCCAATCATTGATGGCATCCGTGCACTTTCTCAAATTCTCGAGTTGATCTGAGATGTTATGGCTGGAAAGAATAGAGCAAAGACTTGTGTCATCGGCGTATTGATGGAAGGATATGTTGAAGTTAAGAATGATGTTAGACAAAGGTGAAGTATAGGTTGTGAAAAGCAAAGGTCCCAAGACAGAACCTTGAGGAACACCGGCGAGTAGTTCAAGTGGAGGGGAGGAGTGATCGCCTAGTTTTACATATTGGGTTCTGTTGGAAAGGTAAGATTGTAGCCAGGAGAGTGCAAGGCCATTGATTCCAAAGTCAGACTGAAGTCTCTCCAATAATATCTGGTGGTTTATGGTATCAAAGGCAGCCGAGAGGTCTTAATTGTTAAATCATTAATTGCAATACTAACACAATGCTCTTGATTGCAATATTATTAAAATGTTCTTAATTGCAATATTATTAAAATGTTCTTAATTGCAATATTATTAAAATGTTCTTAAATGAAATATTAATACAATGTTCTTAATTGCAATATTAATACAATGTTCTTAATTGCTATATTAATACAATGCTCTTAATTGCAATATTATTAAAATGCTCTTAATTGCAATATTATTAAAATGTTCTTAATTGAAATATTAATACAATGCTCTTAATTGCAATATCATTAAAATGTTCTTAATTTAAATTGCCCTTGCCACAGATGTCGGTGAGATTGTTAAAGATGTGTGAAAGGGATGTTTCTGTAGAGAAACCAGGTCTGTAGGCAGATTCGAGAGACGAGAAGTTAGAGGATGCTGTGATATGAGGTCGGATTCTGGAGAGAATGAGTCTTTCTAGCAGTTTTGACATGGTAGAAAGGTTGGAGATGGGTCTGTAATTGGTAGGCAAGCTTGGATCGAGGCTTGGCTTTTTTAGAAGGGGAAGGACTTGGGCCCTCTTGAATATGGCCGGAAAAGTGCCAGTACTGAAAGAAAGGTTTGCTAGTTTAGAGAGGATTGGGGATAGAATTAGAGCGAATTTCTTGAGAAGAGGAGTAGGGAGAGTATCGAGATGAGATGACTTGTTGGGCAGTGAGTGAATAAGCTTGAGAACCTCTTCCGAAGACACAGGTTTTAGGACTGAGATTGGGGTGCCTGAGAATTGCCTGGCTGGAAAAAATGAGATGGTTGATGAGGCGAGGGTGTTGGCGATTGATTCGTGGATTTTGGTAATCTTCGAGATGAAAAAAGAGTTAAAAGAATTGACCAAGTTTGAGCACTCACCGTTTGTATAATATTGTGGAGGACAGCTGTGAAGCAATTTGTGAAGAGAGCGCCACATGGAACGGGGATTTACATCAGACTTGAGTTCTTTCTTGATGGAGGAGGCCCTTGAGTTTAGGATTGCAATCTTGGCTGTTTCCTTGGCGGACTTGTAGAGTTGCCTAGCGACGTCATTGCGTTGACGAAGATAACAAAAATTGTTAAGATCATTAACAATGCACGTGTGACGCATTTTCAGCAGCCATCTTAGTTAGCCGATTTCCATTTGCGTGGTGTTGGTGTCCGAGTAGTTAAGACTTTTGCTTTGGCAAAAGTTTTTCGCAAACGTTTCTATACCACACTGAAACTGAAATTAATGTATTTATGCATTTCCCGTAAGATTAGTCTTGAATAAACTGATTTGTTATTTTAATTGATTTGGTTATTATTTAATTATAAATTATTTTCTACTAAAGGAAATAGAAAGCCATGGAAAGGCATTTTACTTTTTGGGGTGAGTTTTTTTATTCCTTTGTTATATTTTTGTAATTTTCATTTCTTATTTTTGATTTCTTTTTAAAACTTTTAAATTTAATTTCTACTATATTTTCCTTTAGGAATAAATTAGGTTTTATTATTTGTACAAAGAAATTGAATTAATAACAAATGAATTTGAACAGCCTCCTGGGACCGGTAAGTCCTACCTGGCGAAAGCAGTTGCCACGGAAGCTGGGAACTCAACCTTCTTCTCGGTGTCATCTTCAGACCTCGTTTCAAAATGGCTCGGTGAAAGTGAAAAGTAAGCTTAATTAAGTTCGAGTTGCTTCGAGTGTATGCTTAAATCATTTTAAAACTTGTTTGTGGTTTACATTTTAAGTTTTTATTCGTCGCAACGTGATGATGATTATGATGTTATAATAACCAAGAGAGGGTGTGTTTTAGCGGAATTATTTAATTGTGCAGACTTGTGAAGAACTTGTTTGAATTGGCTCGGTTAAACAAACCAAGCATAATATTCATCGATGAGGTTGACTCTTTGTGTTCCTCGAGAAGCGAAAATGAATCTGAATCTGCTCGCCGCATCAAGACCGAATTTCTCGTTCAGATGCAAGGTATGCGAATGAAGGAGATACAGTTCCAATAACTATTTGTTTTCATGCCCGTGATTATTTTAACCAATTTAAGACCATTTTTATTGTAAAGATAGTTTTCTTTTCAAATGATTTTATGGAAATTGAAGTTATTCTTTCAATTCATGAGACATTGGATGCATTTTGTGACCGGAGATTAAATTTTGTTGAAAGGTGTTGGCAAAGATCACGATCAGATTTTAGTCCTCGGTGCGACTAACATACCGTGGGTTCTGGATTCTGCCATCAGAAGAAGGCAAGACATTTATTTATTAAACTTGTCTTCTGTGAATAACTGTTGACATTAATATGCTTTAAAGGCAATTCCTGCCTTTGCTGGATATTGTTAATATGTTGAATTTATTTTATTGTTTGTTTAATTGATGTTCGTATCTGATTTGTCTCTCTATGGAACATTTGATGTAAATTGTTTTTAGCATGATTATTAATGGTTAGGAGCTACTATTAAAGAATGTGAAGTTATATGTTAATCATTTTAGTATTACTTAATAACTCATCAACGTTTTATTTTATTTTATTACTCAAGTAATATTCATTAAAATCAGGTTTGAAAAGAGAATTTACATCCCACTTCCAGAGAAGCATGCTCGTGTGAACATCTTCAAGATCCACATTGGAAATACTCCTCACCAACTTACAGATGAAAATTTCAGATATCTTGGAGAGGAATCTGAAGGGTAAATGACAAATGATGTTGCAAAGGGTTTTATTAGCATCCACAGAAGACATGCATTATTGCTTAATGCATAAATATGCGCATAGTATCTAAGGATTAAACAATGGCTATGAAACTTATTATGAAATAGAACCAAAGTAAGTTTCTATTTGGCTGTTAAGCCTCTGTTTGGCAATTATGCATTGATAAGATGCATATTAAGTTGGTAATGTTTATTGAGTTAAAGGAGAGTTAAATATTAAACAACTTAATTTCAAAGACTAAACTATAAATTCTCAGCTGTTAATCTTCTTAGCTTCTCTTGGGGATGACATAAGAATAGTTGTGAGAGAGGCTTTGATGGAGCCAGTCAGAAAAGTCCAGAGTGCCACTCACTTCAAGAAGGTTGGTTGCAATCTCTTGCCATCCGAATTTTGTGCTCACTATGATTCCACTTGTTATTATCTTAGTCACATTAAACAAAATTTTAGTTTATCAATATAAGCTTGCATCATCTTATTCAATTGTTCAAAATGCAGGTGAGAGGTGAGTGTCTCTTCAATAAAGGTAAGATAGTGAATGACCTTTTAACTCCATGCTCACCTGGAGATCCTGATGCTGTTGAAATGAACTGGATGGAGGTACCAGGTGATAAACTCCTTGAACCTGTGGTTAATATTATTAACCATTATAATTATTATTAATAGGTTAGACCTATTTCTGTTCATTTGTTTCAATTCTAATTTTTGGTAATTTATTATAAGTGAATAATAAATAAACTTTGCAATAATTAAATAAAATATTATTAAAATAGCTACTTTACAAAATCAATTTTGATTATGAGATTTTGTTTTTTTTTTAATTTGATATTGTAAAGCACCTTCAATACATCGTTTAAATATTTTACTTATAATATCCTAAAGTTGATTTTAAATTGATTTTAATCACTAAGTAATTGCAAGCCAACGGTGAATAAAGATGATTTGAAGAAGTTGAGGAAGTTTGCTGAAAACAGGAGGGTTGACCTATAAAGTTCAATCAAACTCCTAATGCTTTGCAGTTGATGTTTCTATATGATCAACAATCTTCTTTTTCCAAATTTATTAAGACATAAATTGTCATTAATAAAATGTAATTAAATCAAATGCTATCTTCAGAGAATCATCTTGAAATGATTTAGAGAAGTTTGTCTTATGCTTTTTAGTGGTATAGGAACATATAAAGTTATAAGAATCAGGGAAGCAACTCTTTTGGGTGAGGATGACCCAAAAAAAGATGACGATCCTTATGGTGTATCAGATTTAGCAGCGCTTAAAGAGAATTTTTAAGACCAAATCAAATGTGAGATTTTGTTTGGAGTGAATGTGAGTTTTTATATGATGTGATCCTATTCTACAGCACTACTGCTAGTAGCTATTCGACGCTAGCAGAAAAAGTGATGCTGGTTGGTATTTTATCGACGTCCGTTTCGTAACTAGATGCCTAGGGCGTCTTGCTGTGCACCAAGATGCCGATGAAGCAATGTTTCAATGGTTCCCAAATTCATGAGCGATAAACTTTCCCATAAATGATCCCTTGCCGATAGAGAAGGCTGACATCCTTGTTGCAAAGTAAAGAGCATCCCGACTTTAAAACAAGTCAAGGGTGGATGGATCGTTTCAAAAAGAGGAAGAATTTTGTCCTCAAAGGCATTTGTGGAGAGCGCTGAGGTTCAATAGGAGGAATTCATGGATGAAAACTCAAATGCAGTTTCGGATATTGTTAAATCTTGAAATTCGCCTGAACTTACGAAATACCAACAGCACGTCAAAATGTACAACGACGCTAGTAACCAACGACTAGAAACCAAAACAGCAACACGGCCTCGCGTCCGTAGACAATATAAACAATGTTAAGAAACGGCACTCCTCATTCTCCTTCCTCCTAGTATTCATAATCCTTTAAGTACGCGGGAGAACTTGATGTCCGCCTTGCCGGACCTCGGATTGCGGGATTTGTTTCTTGTCCGGTATCTGAGGTCGCTGCTGACGTGTCTAGAGCAGGGGTGGGCAAACTATTTGGACCGGGGGCTACTTCTTAAAGTTCAAAAACATTTTCGAGGGCTGGGTTACAAAATTTGACCCTTTCTGTAATTGTCGAACAAGACTAAACAGATGCAACAATATAGTGAACATATTAAAATGTAATTATAATAAAAATAAGCGATTAAAATTTACTTTTATCTATCGGTTAGTGCGAACTATGCAGCTGAGAACACGCTTTAGCAAGTTTTTCAAAATCTGGACTTATTGTACCGGTAGCAACTCGTTTAAAATTTGCGTCAATCAATTGGGATCGACATTTGGATTTGTTGAGGTTCATCGTTGAAAACGTTTGTTCATGTATGTATGTGGATGCAAATAAGGTAAACAACTTTTTTTTTCAAAAGTTTGCAAATTTATGAATTTATTCTTTAGTAGTGATGACCAGAATTGCATCAGTTCTAATTCTTTGAACTGCTCTTTAAGAACAATGTCATTTGGTAGGTCTATTAACTCAAGCTGGAATTCTTCAGGCGGATGCCATCATTCTGGTCGTGCTGACGGTACAGTGGGAGAACATAAATACGAATGCCGGTAAAACACGGAATCATTTAGCTAGAATAGCGTCTACACCGAATGTAGGTTAGGTAAAGTACGATTTTATATAAGAAACGTTGTCCTGATTTTAGATTAGACTTTAGACTTTTTTATGCAACGGGCTATAATCAAATAATAAATAATAAATAAATGATTTTAGACTAGACGCAAAAAAAGGTCATCTAATGTTTTACGGTGGTAAAAGCTGAAATGAATATATATATATATAACATATATAGAAAATATATGTTACTTTTTGAGAGTTTTTCGTTTGCGTAATAACTTCTAGTTGCTCGCAGCGAAGGACAAAAAATGTGAGGAAGGTTCTATGGTTATTCGATCGATCATCTTGAACGATTAAAAATACCGCGGATGTGTTAAATTTTGGTATATTATTTGAATTGATAATGACAAATATGCTGAAAGTTTTATTTGGTAACAAAAGCTGAATCTTTTAAAAAAAAAAAATCCTTTAGATAAATTGATAATCAGTTATAATTGCCGCAGGTCTGACAACGCATTAGAGGATGTTAGTAGTGGTTGATCGAGCTGGAATAAAACCATGTTGGCTGCACTCAATTAGGGTGTGGTGTAATATATAATATGTGAATGCAACATTTGTATTTGTATTATTCTATTTAATAAACTTTACTTTTATTATATCTCATTAAGTTGATGTAATTTACACGGACTTGGAAAAAGCCTTCGATAAGATCTCGCATGAAAAGCTACTCTTCAAGCTAGAGAGATATGGGGTGCACCACATGGTTGTTGTGTGGATTGGTAATTATTTGTCGGGCCGGAGTTTCCAGGTGAGGGTCGATGGGGAGCTGTCAGACTCGTTGCCTGTGACAAGCGGAGTCCCTCAAGGCAGTGTACTTGGTCCATTGCTGTTTCTCATATATATTAACGACATATACACAGTTTGTGAAAACTTATTCTTGTTTGCGGACGACTCAAAAATATATAGAGTTATTAGCGAAGAGGAGGACTGCTGCAAGTTACAGGTGGACGTGGATAACGTAATTGATTGGTTCAACAGATGGCAAATGAAAGTTAATATGAACAAATGTTGTGCACTGCATGTAGGGGGGAGACACCACTTGAATAGCTACCAGCTATCAGACCTAGATGGAACAAAATATGAAATTCCAGTTTACAACTCGTTCACGGACCTTGGAATTATAGTAGATTCAGATTTAAAATTCAAAGAACACATTCTATCACGGGTTAAGAAAGCAAATATGATGTTGGGTATCATAGCAAGAAATTTTAGATATCTGTCGGATTTTGCTTTCGTGGGTTTGTATAAGTCTTTGGTGAGGTCTCAGTTGGAGTATGGAGTACAGGTGTGGAGCCCTTATAGACAGGGATTGATTGAAGCGATTGAAGGTGTACAAAGAAGAGCTACAAGATTAAGACAATCCTGTAGGAACCTTCCTTACCAATCGAGACTAGAGAAACTGAAATTGCCAAGTTTGTGTTACAGAAGAAAAAGAGCTGATTTGATTTTGTTGTTTAAGTTGTTGACAAGTGGAACGAGAGATTTAGTTTGTCCTTCCCTTTCTGTCTGCACATATTCCAAGACCAGAGGACATGAAAGAAAACTGATGACAAGACTGGCCCACAAAGATTGCAGAAAGTTTTATTTTTGCAACAGAGTGGTCCAGGAATGGAATAGTTTGCCACAGGAGGTTGTGATGTCAAGGGATGTGGAGGAGTTTAAAAGAAACTTGGACGGTTTTTTTGTTAATAGAATTTACAATTTAGATTGAGGGGTTGGTGCACGGGTTTTTGTTTTGTTTTCGGTTTCGGCGAGGGGCAGTTGGCCCGTGCTGATTTTTTTCAAATAAAAAAAAAAAAAAAATTAAGTCTGAAGGCTAAAAGAATAAGATGAACTGATCTTCTATATAGAAAACAATGTTTAAGTACACTTAACTATAATTTTTTAAAAGAGCAATATTAAATAACATAACATTTAATTATAGTGGTTAAGAAGATCTGGATCTGTGTTATAACCACTTTAAATGGTTGATAAAAAGCGCTTTACGGTTTGTGGTGCTACGTAAATAAACTACAACTACACCTAGTACATGCTAGTATTAGTTATAGAAACTCATGCAAGCGGCTAGGAACTCCTAGGGGAGTAGAGCTGGGTTCAAGTAAGTAAGTACTTAAGTACTTAAGTAAATTTTATACTTATTACTTACTTAAGTAATTTTTGGACGACTTGAAAATTATAAGTAATATTGCCAGATGATTACAATGCAGATTTTGTTGACACGGTGAGTGATACTATTTCAAAAGTCAGAGCAATTGTCAAGCTGTTCAAAAAGAGCCCCTGAAAAATGACTGCTTGCAAAAGAACTGTGAAAAGGAATTGGGAAAACACTTTCTCTGCTCTTGGACATCAAAACTAGATGGAACTCATTGCTTAAGATGCTCAAACGATTCTTGGAAGCCAAGACACCCATTGATAGAGCTCAATATAGGATCAAAATGCTTGACAGAGGATGAGGTTGCAGTTGTGAAAGACTTTGCAGAAAGTCTAGAAATAATTGAGGTTGGTGCAACCGCTCTTTGTAGACGTGACGTCACAATTTCAAAGAGTGAAAAAATTTTTGAGTATGTTCTCAAAGCTGAGAGAAGAAACAGGAGCTATTTCACAGGAATTATTGACAGCTGTCATTGACAGAACTGAATTAAGGAGAAATAAAGACATTTGTGACCTTGTGAGATATCTTAGAGGCTCCAGACAATTATGAGCATGTGGTCGAGGTTTCACTCTTAAGTTATCCAAAGAAACGAGAGCTTGCCGAAGTGGCAATAAATGTTCTTTCACGGCCTTTTCCCTCTGGTTCTATTAATGAGAGTGCTGAAAATTGTGAACATAACATCACTAAGGAACCCCCTATGAAAAAGTCCAAAGCAGAAGAGCTCATTGACATTTTATGCCAGCCAGAAGATCAACATTTGGATTGTGATCAAGAAAATATCTTGACACACACATTAAGAAAGAAATGAAATTTTACGAAGCAACAAAGGAATGTCCCAAAGTCTTGAAAAGCTTGAAGTCTTGTCTAAACTCACTTCCACCCTCTTCTGTTTTAATGCTGCTGGACTGTTTATTTTAAAGTTGAGGTCATCGTTAAGTGATGAGATGATTGATTCTTTGTGCTTTGCACGCAGCTACTTTATCCGCAAATAATTTTTCTTTATAGATGAGTAATAAATAAGGTAATTAAAATTCGGTATGTTGTCTCTAACTACTTTTAAAAAATTACTTGAATTACTTAATTACTTAAGTAATATTTAAAAAATTACTTGTTACTTAAGTATTTTTTCAAGCTTGCTTGAACCCAGCACTATAGGGGAGCCGCGCTAAAGCGAAAGCCTTAACAGCGTCAAAAAGAAGGGTACTTTTCATCTATATTGATCTGAGTGTATGTACACATGTAAATTTCAAAATATTAGATTTCAACTGTTAAGGGTTTCGGTATTGATGAAATAAATACCAGTTTTAATTACAGCGGATTAATGACCTTGGAAAATCAATTTTTTGTTAATATCTGGATATTAGTTTTTTTTTTTATAAAGGAGGTATAAAGGTGCATCGACTGGTCCTGGCAAATCTGACGCATTGACTCGGTGTTGCAGTAAAACCGGGAAAGGCTTTCAAACTGAGCAAAAACTTCAAACTTTCTGCTCCGTCCAAATAATCTCGATCTTCAAGGGACATTAACATATCTACCTATCTACCCATCTGGCTATTATTTGTATCGACGAATAAAATATCGATCTAAAATTTTATTTCAATTTGGTAACACAGTTGGAACTATTTTATTCCAAATTTCTCGTCAAATTGAAAATTAATTTTTATGGCAGGTGTAGCAACATTGTTCTTTGTTCGGACGGCAAAGCGAAGTAGTGCAACCAGATGTTTTGTCGCCATATTCGCAACCTGATCATATTTATAAATTATTAAGAAATTATAGAGATATAGTAAATATTAAAATCAGATCAACTAATGTAACCTTGTGGCGCATCCTTTAATTTGAAATTTTGGCATTTTTCACAGCAGGTTTCTTGAATATCTTTTTGATAACATTGGAAACTTTTAATAGTTGGGCAATAAGCAGGATCCAGATCGAGACATGGAGAAGTTTCTAAAAGATTAATATGAATTAAAATGGTTCTAAGCAGAAAAAAAAATTCTGTTGTTACTTATAAATTCGCATGAAGAACAGCAATCTCTTTGGTAAGTAGCTTGCTTGCAAAGCAGAGGAAGTTTCTTTATTTTGTTTTCACAAGAACCTTGACTGTCTCCATAGCGACAATCTGAAACATTTTATTTCCCATGAAATTCAGATGAAGTTCTTTCTTTCCAAATTAACAACAAAGATAAAACAGAACAAAATGTTACAATTATAAAACATTTAGTCAAAGTTTATGAGATACCTTCCTTTTTTTTATCCACCCATTTTCCACAAGTCTTGCAACAAATATCTTCACTGGCGTAGCATTCAAAACGTTTCAACGAAGAACACCAGGAAGCTTTATCACCAAACTGGCAGGTATCAGAGACGTTTGTTTCACAAGTTTTGCAACATGACGTCACTTTGTTGTATGTACACTCTGACTTTCTGCAGCCACCAACCTTATCTCCATATTCACAACCTGTATATACATTACTTTATTTATGTTTTGAAAATCAGTTTTAAAGTTGTTGAAGTCGTGTAATGGACATAAGTATGATTTTAACAGATATTAGAACCTCAAAACATTTTTAGAACTTATAAAACTCCAAACAAAACAGATGATAATCGATAAAATAAACAAATCTACAAAAGATATGGTAACATATTGATCAACTCAGCTGAAAATGCTAAAATCTTTAAAATGTTATTACAGAAAGTTTTTTCACAAGATGTAAAGGCTGAATGAAAGTCTTACCATTCTTTTCTGGTTGGTAAATTTTACTACAACTTTCACAGCATGACAAAGCAATGTCAGGCATGTAACACAGATAATTTCTGTCCTTTTTCACGTCTTCGCAAGTTATGTCTTGACCATTGTCGTCTTGTATCTTTCCTTTCCAGTCACCATAAAAACAGTTTTCTAACAAATATGAATTAAACATTATGAAACAAATTCGACAACAAAGTTATGTAAAAATGTTTTTATGTACGTTATGCAATTTTTTCATATATTATTTTCAAGCGAATATTCGTCTTAATAATTTATTAATCATTCCCGAGGTCATTTTTAGTCTTTTTACTATAAATCAATAATATTTCTGTTATATTATAAAACTATGTTATGTTATATTATGTTATCATATTGTACTCAGTTCAAAGAAGAAAGGATCTGGAATCGAAGGTGTACAGAACGGATATCTTCTCCATTGAGAAAGGCGCAAGGCACATCGTTGATGGGTCGATTGACTCATTCCTCACTAAGATTAGGTTGTCTAGCCAAGAAAGACGAAGGCCTTATTTGTTATAATAAACTAAGGTTATTTGTACTAATAAACTAAAAATATAAAGCAATTAAATCACTAGAATAAAAATAGAACCATAGAATAAAATAAATTTTTACGAAAAAGAGAAAGACATAAGAAAAAATGTACAATAAGGTGTAATAATTTATTCACACCATAACTAAGATTAGGTTGTCTAGCCAAGAAAGACGAAGGCCTTATTTGTTATAATAAACTAAGGTTATTTGTACTAATAAACTAAAAATATAAAGCAATTAAATCACTAGAATAAAAATAGAATCATAGAATAAAATAAATTTTTACGAAAAAGAGAAAGACATAAGAAAAAATGTACAATAAGGTGTAATAATTTATTCACACCATAACCCTCTGTTAACTCAACAACTATGTTGACAGTATTGCGAAACGTTTTAGTTATTAAGTTTTGTAATAAAATTAATAGAGTATGACCTCATGAATACTTTGATACGAGTTATTTGATTTGAATTTTATAATCTAACATGTAGAGAAAATAATAATAAACTATCGGTACCGGGATATCGATAAAAGGCCATGTCGTTCGGGCACTAATTATTATTATATTTTATTAATTTATGTAACTATTATTACTACCTTGTATAATTCCTATTTTGAATCACTCTAATAATTTCTACCTAAGCATATTTATTTTAAATTTAAAAAATAAAATAATTTCAATAAGATTCACCTTGTCCAGAGCGAACCTTGGGGTCAGGTAAGCAAGTTTCATTTTGACACGATTTTCCACTTTCACATGGAGTTCCATCCGCTGGAGCTGACTTAGGATATCTTTGACAAATTTTCTCCACATCGTTCCAGCAAGAGATTTGTCTGCACATAGTTTTGAAGTCGTCACTACCACCCTGAAAGTATTTATTAATTTTATTTACAGCAAAAACTTCATATATGGACACATTAATAAAGGCGAAAACTGTGTCTATGGACATTTGTTCAAAAAAAAGGATTTTTCCGCAATACAATCTGACCCTAATTTGCAGTGTTAAATGAAGAACCTGTGAAACCTTAATAAAAGCATGCCCAAAATGGCTCTGAAAATTGTCAATAAGAACATTTTAAATTTAAAAATGTATCTTTGCATTGCCTAAGCCAGATTTCAAACTTAATGTTTAGCCCTGTTTCGCACATTTTTAGTGATGTTTGATCTATTTTCAGTTGGTCTCAGAAAAGATTGGTTGTTAATTGAAAAAAAATTGAGGTAATTTATAACTATGTACTAGCAAATTTTATAAATGGCATAAGATTGTAAGTGTTACGGTGTTACGTGATTCCAACTTTAATAATAGAGATATCACCAGCAATATCCTTTTTTAAAAGAGCATTTATTAATTAAATAATTTATATTAGGAATAAATACGATCGAAATATACATTGATCAGAGGCTTAACTGGAGGGGTAGCAGAGGGAGCGGCCGCTCCCCTACGATCATTTTCCAAACAAATGGGGCCTTTTCAGGATTAACAATATATTATATTTAATTACATCTTTATCATGTTACAAAATACAAATTGATTTACTAATTGAACTTTTTCTTACAAAATTCCGTTTTTTAATGATAGAACTGTCTTGTCGGATCTTTTAACAGCACAGAAAAAAGAGAGGATGATCCTAAAACGTATCATCGATGCCGTGCAGTTTTTGAGAAAATAGATATTGGCACTCCGTGGTCATAGCAAGAATCATGATTTAGATTTGCCAATAAACAAATAAAGTCAAATTCTTGAAACTTATTAAACGTTTGGTTAAAAGTGATAAATTATTAGAATTATTAATGGGTGATCGAAATGCAACATGCTCAGTTCAGGCACACAAAATGATTTGATACAATTCTTATCACCAGAGATTCTATCAAAAATTCTTGATGATATCAAAGTGCCTAAGTGCTTTGTAGTGATAAGTTGACTCTATTGGTGATAATAGCAGAATTGATCGATTTTCTATATTTTTGAGATATGTAATAGAAAACGGCTCTGCAATGGAACGATTTATAAAATTCATAAAATTATCTTGATCAAGGGCTGAAGCTTTTTACAACGTTTTTCTTTTAGCAGTAAAACATGAACATCATTTGGGGGGAGCAAGGGGGCAATACCTTCTTTCACTTTAGACTAGATGAAAAAAGGTCATCTCAATTTGTGCGAAGGTTTGCCCCCTGGAAAAATCTTAAATAACGTTCCCGGTAAAACAAAATGTTTGTCGATGAATTTGTTATGGTAAGTCATATGATGAAGCTAGTGCGATGTACGGTAAAATAGCAGGTCTACAAACAAGAAGATTTCTCCCAAGGCACTCTTTACCCGCGAACGGCGGTGAACGCAACTGTCGTTACGTGTCGTGTTTGCAACCAAGCTCGCGCCGTCAGGGAGCGCCCTCAGATAGGAGCCCTGTATAGATGGTGGATCGATTAAAAAGTACCTTCACATCCTATTCGGATACATAAGGCACTCAAAAAATCGGCTAAATACAAATGTATGAAATCGTTTGCATTGACTCTAAAAAGACCATGCAATACCAGAGGGACATCCAGGAAATCAGTAGTAGATGCAGTTTTTCAAAACTTACTACTTGCACTAGTTGAAGCTCTGCAAAGAATTGTGGATGGTGAAATAAAAAAACTCCATTGCTAAACAGTTGGTTGAGGCACGGGTATTCCTGTAGCACTTAAAATGTTTTAATTCTTAGTTCTTCTACTATTCTGAAAAAAGTGCTAGAGAAGGCTTTCAACTTATCCACATCTTTTCAAAAAAGTAATATTGATTTGGTAGAAGCTCCTCATTTGATTCAAAAACTTGAAAATGATATTAAAAACATTTAATGAATTTGAATACGAGTTTCAACAAATTGAGGATGAAGCAACTCAGTTGGTTGAAAAATGTGATATTACTACTGACTGTAAGTCACATAGAATTTGGAAAAGGAAGATTCCGTTAGGAAGTTACAGAAGGTGACGGAAGCCAAGACGAAAAAGGCTATTGTTAATTTAAGCGTTATACTGTTATGACTTATGCATATATAAAATTACTAATTACTAAAAATTTGTTTGCCACCTTTTCAGTATTCAGTTATGTTTCCATTTAAAATATATACAACAAATAAATACGGTTAATCATAATTTAATTTTTTAAATTTATTTTTATAGGTGGGGACTTTTGTAAGTGCTCGCAGCCTGTGGTGTTAAAACCTGGCTATGCCACTGACAGTGATGACCTGATGCGTGGTGATACTTATGATTCTAAAAATAAAATCAATGCTAGGTTTTACCGCGCAAAAGAAGGAATTTGGTCCTTGGAAGATTTGACATTGTCTGTCAATATTGAATTGAGTACCAAGAGGAACTTTCGTCAACTGATCCAGTTTAATGTATTGTTTTGCACTTTGAATCACCAGACAGTTCCAATTTTCACTTTTAAAAAGGTTAAAATGCATCATCACTATTTGTTGTGATATATCAACTTTGTTTCACTAACCTATTAATTTTCTGGATATGTTTTTCAAAATATCGAAGCGAACACGGGGAAAAGGTATGACGATTATCAAAATTTTTGTCAGTAATGAATTCAGTCCCTGCTGCCATTATGTACTGGCTATCGTAAGGACAATCGCTTGCATTATCGTGATGAGATCCGAGACTGCAAAAGTTATTCAATATTGGATATTGCCATGCAACTGAAAGCTAACGTGAAAGCTTATATAACATTAAGATCGAAAATTTAATTTTGTTACTTATGTCCAATTTCATGAGAAGCCGAATGATAGGTATCGAAAAATCCCAATTCTCTTGTCACAGAAACTCCGTAATCAGTACATGCAGTCTCTGGCCATGCCAATCCATTCAAAATTCCCGTGTCATATCTAAATAAAATGCAATGAGTATGTTTTTCCTAATAGTATTAATTAAATAAACGGTTATTAATTAACAAACGACAGTAAGAAATAAACCGGAAAATAAAAGGGCCACAATTACTTGGTGAAAAATGCAAAAAGATCATGTCTTGGAAAGTTTTTCCTTTCATTTTTTAACCAGGATGATAGATTGCGAAGCACAGTGTCGATATTCACTTCATTTTCAGAGATTTTGTATTTATTTTCCACAAAAGGAACTTCACTTTTGGACTTCAAGTTGAGGTTTAGTTGTTTTTTTTCAAGTTTATTTCATGTGAAATAGTGTAAATTTTCAATAAAAAGTTTCTAAATCTTAAATTATTCAGGTTAATATCTTTTGGGTTGATCTCTAGACATTTTAAGATTTCTTTATATGCTGTAAAATTCCATGCTGGTTTGCGTCCATAAAAATTAATCACTATCAAATAAATTTATTATTGTATTTGCTAATAATATAGTGTGCGCAATTTTGTCTTTAATTTATGATGTTCAACAAATTTTCGTTGATTCTATATTACTGGTTTTGCTTATGCTCAAAATAAATAATTTTCAGACAGTTTAAAAAAAAAGTAATATAAAAACCAGAAAACAACCTTTGCGATTTTTATATCTACAACTTCCAGGTCAAGTTTAACCCCTCCTATTGCAACTCGATTATATCTCTCTTTGATCTGGTTATTAAGATATTTGCCAGGCATTGTTAACATCATAAGAAACATAAGAAATAAAAGAATTTAACTAGTGATTCCCTACCTTTTGGAATATATTAGCATAAAATGTATTTAGAGCAGATGTAGTCTTTTTTGAATCTCCTTTGAATAAATTAAGCCACCTTCATAAAATAAAAATATCAATATAATGACAATATTTATATTAACTCAAAAATCTAAAGTTAGCGATTTCTACAATAATACAACTGTATTAAATGTTTAATTTTTTTGGTAAGGTTTTATTAAAACTGAGACATTGGTTCTCAACAATTGATTTCCACGAATGGGCGCGAATGTAAACTAAAAAGGAGAGCGCAGGTTTTCTGAAGAACTATTAAGTCAGTGCTAGAATTTCAAGCGTGTAGAACTTATTCTATCAATAATTAAGTGGAGCTGATCAAAATAGCAAATGTAAAAGTTACTTGTTAAATATTTAGGGGGTTACGGGTTCAAACCCCTGAAATGTTGAAAAAATCAAAAAAATCTTACTGCTTTTATAGGCAGACCATAAACTTTAAGTTTAAACTTTAACTTTAAGGCTTTAAGTTCCATGGCAAAGCATGGAGCGATGTTACATTTATTGAGTATCAACTACGCGTATTTGTATTTTGAATAAAAGTATTTCAAAATATATATTTTGGATTTTAATATTTTGAGCTACTCAAAGAAATATTTTGTACTTTAGCATTTTAAATACTATTGAATGTTGCGTTTTGTAATATAATGTCAATTAATGTATTATAAAGATAATTTATGAAGTTAGCATTACCGAATTTAGGCTTAGTCATTCCACAAATTGCTTCACTTTCCAATTCCAAATGAATGTCAATTATCCTAATCGCTCATATTTTCCGATATGGAAATTTCGCAATAAAATTAATATAATTTTTAATTATAATAATGAATTCTATTCGAATCCCTTCAAAAGTTATTTAATTTTGATATTTTCTTATAATGTCATGTAAATTAATTTGTTATAAATATAAGCTTTGTAATATGTATTACAATTGTATAATGCTTATTAAATATATAATGTGGCGACCAAAGTAGCTAAGTAAAAGTATATCTGAGGATCCTACTTCGTTGCAAGTAAAAGTACCGAAACTTTTCTATATTTCATCAAAAGCAACAATTACTCTGATATAAAGTTATACATTACTTCGTTATCCAACAAAATTGCAAAATAGGTCTATCAAAACTTGGATTTAATATAAATACGGCAAGCTTTACCACAGTTTTTTTTAAATCAGTTTAAATAAATGTTAAGCTAAATTAACTAACCACGCATATATCGAATAATCTAGCATGACCAGAACTTCCATGACATAGGCCTTCGCTCGATTGTTTTTAATAATTTCTTCCGACATTTTAGCTTCTTCATTGGTGATGAGTTGCCAGCCGCTTTTAAACTTAATTTCGTCATCGGCTATGGCTTTTCCTAGAATGAAAGCAGTATCATTTTAATGAGATTAAAAAAAACGTGAGAAAGAATGTAACTCACTTTTGCTTTCGATTTCAACCTTCGCATCGTCCAACGGCAACAAAAGGAACACTATTAAGAGATATAGTATCATATCAATTTTATAACACATTTCCATGTAGTCTTTGTGGCTTTTATAGAATGTTTTAAATTATTCATTATTGATTTCAATGTTTGTCAGTACGTGGGCCAAATGAGTTGCGTGGATCAAAATGGTTAGTATATTTTAAATGTATTTAGGATACGATATAATAAATGGTATTCATATCAATTCGTGGTCCTTACTATTTTGAAAATGACAACATTGGGTGGTTAGAGTACATTTACGTTTCTATTTATTCAGTGGTTAAAGCAAAAAAATAATCAAAATTTGAGAAGATTTGTGAAATGGTGTGGTATCTCTGAGAGATAACTTTTAGAAAGTCCTCAGAACTTTGTCTTAGCTCTCTGGCCATGCCAATCCATTCAAAATTCCCGTGTCATATCAAAATAAAATGCAATTATTATGTTTTTCTTAATATTATTAATTAAATAAACGGTTATTAATAAACAAATGACAGTAAGAAATAAACCCGAAAACAAAAGAGCCACAATTACTTAGTGAAAAATGCAAAAAGATCATGTCTTGGAATTTCTTAGCTTATACTAAGGTTTTCAAAATCATTTGCATATTTAATTTTCTTCCTCTTCGGGCTCCCAGCATACATCTCCAGATATTAATCATAATCGTGAATAACAAAACATTATGTGCTATTAACAATGAGAAAAAAAATTCTTAAATATATATTGTAAGATGTAATAACAATAATCCTGCATCAAATAAAATGCATCAAATCAGTCTTTAATTAAATTTTGCTTTTATTTATTTTTTACTTATTTTGTTTACACTGGAACTTCGTTTCGTTTAACTAGCGTTAAGCGGGAGGGAGCAATTTTATTTAAACTTATGCTAATGTCGAGGATGGAATCTAAGCAATCAGTCGATCTTTTTATGAATTTAAAAGCATGGGATGTTAATCAAATAAAAAAGGATTTGTATCGGGCATGCATGCAATGTAATCTCAGAGGACTGAAAAAAACTGCTGCATGGTTGGATTTTATCATTTGTATTTTTTTTTCTTATTGAGTGTGTGAAATGGAATTGTGTTTAGTAAAAATCAATTGCGAACTTTCATTGTAACTGTAACTTGATGCAATTGTTGCAATGTACAAGTTGACTTAGTCTTTTTTTGAGATAAGTAGTTACACTTTAATTATTACAATCATCTTTATTTAGAGGGGCTCAGAATCTGATATGAGATATCATAGATTTAGTCATATGAGTTTTTGGAGCTTCAAATTTAAATCCTCTTGATTTTCTCATTTGGAGGATGTGCATGTCAACTTTATGGGGCTTGCAATAAATACTGTTACGTCTTATTCATTCGGTGCACCTAAATGTACAATGAACAGTAATTGTATAGGGGTCTTCCATAAAAGATGTTTGCAAGTGGAGGAGGCGGTCCTTCAAAAATGCAGAAAAAAAATTCAGACCAATGCAAAAACCACAATTTTAAAAAAATTAAGTAATTTTTAAATTTTGCAAGTTTATTTTTTAATTGTTTTATTTCCATTTTTCAATATTCTTTTATTTACATTTACAAAAATTGGGATAACTATGGAATGAGCTTGAAAAGACATGCCTTAAATTAAAGCAGATGTTTTCATCATAATCTTTGGTAGACAGAACTAAATCAGTCAACAACCAAGAAAATTTATTATTGCTTACAAATTTGACAGATTGGATATAATCTGATTATTCCTTGGAACAATAAAAATGCTTATTCATTAATATAAATTTATGTGAAATAGTGAAATATTTTCTTTTCAAAAATATGAATGTCCTCAAAGTATGGAAGGATGGGTATGCCAAAAGCAGATATTTGCTGACAAGGGGGAAGAGGGTCAAAATTCAACAAATTTTTGCAGATGTTTTCTATCGATGACCCCTAAACTTCACTTGGTTGCCCTTCAAGTGTAATCTTTGTGCAGTTGTTAACTCACAACATCTTACATATATACTTTTATGAAAATCAGAAGTCAATCTGTAATTCTTTGTATTTATTTGATGTATCTCACTATTGAACCATGGAAATCAGGCAGGCAGATTTGGCCTATTCTCTGGATCAAGTGGATGCAGCATCTTTAATTCAAGACAGCCAAGTAGATTTCTCTGTTACAAGTCCTTGGAAGGTATCATGGTGTAATTTTAGAAAAAGCAATACATTTTAATAAAGAAAATAAAACCATTTTGCTTCTATAAAATTATTTCTGTAGGATCATCCACAAGAATTTGACAGATATTTGATAGCAAAAAATTATTTTGATAATGAGGAGTTTGATAGAGCAGCTTACTTCACAAGTCATTGTAAAAGTCCACTGGCTTCCTTCCTTCGAAATTATTCCATCTATCTATCTGGAGAACAGAAGAAGGTGGACAACGAGGTGTCACCATCATGTCGGTTGATTGACTGCATTTTCAATAATGAACTAATTAGATTATTATGATTTTTACATTTTTAAATTGGTTAACCTAGGCATGCAGGTTGGTCGAATGGGTAGCGTTCCTGCATGTGTCGTGACCCAGCCTGCACTGCCAGGGAGCGCCCTCGGGTAGGGGTGCTATGTAAATGGTGGATCGATTAAGAAGTGCCTTCACATCCTATCTGGATACATAAGGCACTCAAAAAATGGGCTAAATACAAAGAACTTATTAGTTGTTTTGATCAATTGTGATAGTCTAAAAAGAATAGCTCTTTTTTTAATAAAAATAAAAAAAAATACAATAATAAAACTACATAATCATATTACATTCATAAATGTATTATAAGCATACAGATTATATAATAATCTGACTGCTGGACTCATATTTGCTAAGGGGTTTTTAAACTCTTTCAAAGATCATTGATTTTTCGACAGCATCTGATGGCAAATGGGACAACCATTTGAAACAGCTATATACAAGTCTTTCAAAAGATTATAAGAACAATCACCTTGATGCATATGGACTGTATTTGTAAGAGTCTGCATCTTTCAATGTTTTCCAACTCTATAAGGATATCTTCTATAAACAGATTTGGAGTTGTGTTGAAGAAACTGGAAATAAGGGAATCAGCTATTGAGAAGTTTGTTGAGTGCATCAATTTGGAACCACTCCATTGGAGTGCATGGCTGGAATTGTCAGGGCTCATTAGTAGCAAACAAATGGTCTTTGATTTTAAGATTTTATAAATTCTTGAAGATCTCTAATGCATTTTCTTTCTCTCATCAGCTTCAAACTTTGGCGCTGCCAGAAAATCACTGGATGTATACATTTTTTGCTGCCCATTTCTATCTGGAGATTCAGCATACAGAACAGGCTTTGGAGTGCTATAAAGCCTTATCTGAAACTTTTTTTTCAAGAAGTACTTATGTCATATCTCAACTTGCATTGGCCCATCACAATCTTCGAGGTCTGGGCTCCCAAGTTTAAATTAATTATATTTATTGTATAGATGAATATTGCTTGGATGTCTTAATGATAACTGCATTTTTGTAAATTTAGATGTTGATTATGCCATTCAGTCATTTGAAAAGATTCAGCAAATGGACCCCTACAGACTGGAAAACATGGATTTATATTCAAACTTACTGTATATAAGAGTAAGTGTTGTTTATGTTAATCTAATTAAGCCTTTCTGTGGTGGGCTCATTGATCATTGGTGAATTAAATTTAATATATAACCCAAAATATGTTCACGCCTAAGCAGATTTTATTAATTCAGCTTTAACTTAAATCATTGGTTATCTTTTAGTTAAATGGTATAGTTGTTTGTTCTTTTTGTTGACCAAATTCTTCAAGTATTAAGGCCACAAATGATGGTATTTGTATGTAGAAATAGTTGTTATTTAGAAGATAGTACTTAAGTGATTGATGTACATGCATACATATATTTTTATTTTCTTATAATCTGTAAAGAATGCATGTAGATCAACAATATTCAAATTACATGGCAAATTATATTTATATAATTTAATCTTTCCTTGCATCTCCTTTGCCCATCTAGCATGTCAGCTTTTCATTTTTGGCTGCTGCAAACATCCTGACGTGATTCATAACTATGTTAGATAATCAGTGATGGGCAAATCTCAAATCGAATCTCCATGATCAAATCTCAAATCATCTGTAAAATGATTCGAATCTCCATGGTCAAATCTCAAATAGAATCTCAAAATTCCAAATCAAATCCCAAATCGAATCAAATCTTCAAAAATTTACTGCTGCCGTAGCTTCGCAAATTTTTTCGAGAAAAACACAATGAAATTAACAGCCAACATTCATTTATGACATTTTTACAGTTTTATTAACGTTTAAAAAAAATTTTTAAACCCAGTTTGAGTCAGTTCTATGTTCCCTCAAGAGCAACAGTGACTCCACAGTCGACGCTGACAATCGATTTCTTCTTGCAGAGACAAACATATCCAATGTCAATGCTCTGCATCCCATACTCTAACAGTATTTCCTCAAAAGCTGCACAAATATTTTTTCCTGTGTGTTTTGACCCGAAGTGTCTATAAGCAGCCGTCTTTGTTCTCATCTGAAAGCCTTCGTCAAAGTAGTGGAATTTTACTCCAATAATTGGTTCAAATGAACGGCTGCTCCACAAATCTGTTGAAGCATGTACATATCTGATGCTCAAATTATTATTAATTAGTAGTTCAATTTCATTCTTCAAATTGTCTTTTAATGTCGGCAATGCACCAGTTAATTTTCTATTTATAGTCCTTCTACTTGGGATAACAAAATTTGGATCCACAATTCTCATAAAAGAGGCAAAACCTGAACTTTCAACTATGCGTAGCGGAAGCATTGCTTCGGCTACAAGATGTTTCACTATTCCTTCTGTAATGGCCTTTTGCCTTGGATTGGAATCATTGTATGTCAGAGAACGAGAATTTTCATTAATACCTTGAACAAGAAGCATGTAACCTACAACAATGTTTACTTAACGGGGAGCACGCCAAAGATATAGAATTCTTAAATTTATAACCATTTTTATAAAATTAAAAATATGTAACCATCTTTATAAAAAATATTTCATTGATTCGATTTGAAAAGTAAATCGAATAAAAAAAAAGGCAAATCGAATCGCAACCTTGCCTAAATCGCGATTTGATTTGCCCATCAGTGTAGATAATTAATTCTTGAATTCTCGGGAACAAATATTAATTGGATAAACTATAAATTACAATTATTGCACATACACTTTGCAGGAAATGAAAGCTGAATTAGCTTACTTGGCCCACCACTGCAATGAAGTTGACAGATTCAGATCTGAGACTTGCTGTGTCATAGGTTCCACTTGATTATTTTATTTAATTTTGCTTATTTATGTGTTTACTTATTTGATGACATACTTACAAAACATCTGAAAACTTATGAAAGCTGCAGAATGATTGTTTCAGGTAATTACTACAGTTTGAGGCATCAACATGAAAAGGCAGTTTTGTACTTTGAAAGGGCAGTGAAACTGGATCCAACCTACATATCTGCATGGACCCTAATGGGTCATGAATATATGGAACTCAAGTCCACCTCAGCTGCTATACATGCTTATAGGCAGGCCATAGGTTGGTCTAAATTCATGTGTATCTGATCACAAATAATTCTAGACAAACTGGGCTTTATGATTTCAAGATGTCACCCGAAGGGACTACAGGGCTTGGTATGGGCTTGGACAGACCTACGAAATTCTCAAAATGCCCTACTTTGCTGCTTACTATTACCAACAGGCTCATCTCCTTAGGTTGGTCATTTTTAGGTTAGATTTTGAGCCCATTTCATAGATTGGTTTACACTATTTCAGACCTAATGATTCCCGCATGGCTGTTGCTCTGGGAGAAGCTTATGACAACCTGGGCAAGCTTCAAGAGGCAAAGCGTTGCTACTGGAAGGCAAAATCCCTTGGAGACATAGAGGGGGTGGCTCTCCTCAAACTTGCCAGGTAATTTGGTGCATCTAGAACCCTTTGTCAGTTAGTAATTAATTTTTAAAAGACCTAAAAGCTAAGGTGTGCATTGCAGGTTATATGAGAGGTTACATGAACACAAGCATGCTGCGGGAGCTTACACTGCATACATCAATGAAACTTCACAAGTGGCTTGTACTAAATAATGATATCTTGGATGCCGTTCTTAATTTAATATCTAATTATAGGTGAGAAAAGAAGGCCAAGGTCAAGCTTATAAATTTCTTGCCAATTACCATCTCACGAATAATAATCTCGAAGAAGCTATGTTTGCGGCTCAAAAGTGTATCAACTTCCCTGAGGTTTAACATTATTGTTTTACTGGCAATTTTAACATGCACTAGATGTCTCAAATGCTTCAATTTTTAGGTTAAAGAGGAAGGTAAATCATTGCTGAGACAAATATCTGATTTAAGGGCATCTAAACTGGAAGGGACTTCAAACAAAGAACTGCATCTGACCCCATTCTTACCAGCCTCTAATGCATCTCCTATGTCACTCACTTACACTCCGTAAACCGCTTAATAAAATAAATAACTGACCACACTGAACCGCTTCATTGCACAAGTAGTAATGATATTTAGCAATCAGCAGAAAGACAGATGGCAATGCTTTTATCCTCCATCTGAAGCAAAATTATTACATATTTGCACCAAACTACAGCTTGATTAAGCATAGAAAGTGTGACAATGGCCTCTTTGTTGAGCAAACACCAATATAACTTTAAAAATAAATGGCTGTCCACCTAGGCACCATGTAAATGAACTGTTAATATGGTTATTATCAGGTCTAAACATGGGTTTATTGATGGTGCAAGTCATGAATTTCCTAGCTAGTTTTGTGATTGTTATGGCCTAGCCACAACCCATCCATATATTATTTGGTTTCTCTAGTCCAGCATTTTATTGGCTGAGGGCCAAGATATTTTCACTTTTCCTGTTAGCACTTCACAGTCCAGGTGACAGCTGCCCTACTGCTCTAGTGCTTTTTTTATAAGCTCTTTGTTATCTCAATCAACTTTTATTAAATATGATATAAGCTATTTACACAACAATGTCCAATTAATTGCTCTGGGTTATGTTTACTTTAGCAATTATTTTCTTGTCCATCTCCAATTCAGCAGCTCTTCTTGATTCTTGGTCAAGATGGTGTTTCATCTGTAGTTGCGATAATTGCAGAGACCGCACCTGGATTAGATATTATAAATAATTGTAGAATGTAATTCTCATTCAATAATACAATAATTAACAAAAGCTAGTCAGTTTGGAGTAGTCTGTAACAATCTGTGGGCGTACCTTGAGCATTTTAGTCTTCTCAGCAAGTCCCGACATTTCATGCATTACAGAAACTAATTTCGAATGATAAATCTTTGCTTTGTCCATCTTAACAAGTCGTTAGCTATAATTAGTTAGGGTCCTGGCATGCTTACAATCAGAATACTCAACCATTTTCCAGACTTCGTCCACAGTTGGGTTGTTGGTAAACTTCAAATTTTCCTGTTGTACTGTTTCGATGAGCACGCTCTGCGTCTGCCTTAATTTGCAGGTTTAGAATGTAGGGAGTTTGGACTAATGCCTTTTAAATGCTACAACATACAAAACGCTGGAAAGCAAAAGCCTGCTATTCTCTCTATCATTCTCAAGAGTGTCCAAGATACCGCTAGTCAACTTTTTGGTGGTTGACTCATCTAGAATGCAAGGTGAAAATACAAATTAGAAGTGATACTTTATAACAATGCTTCTAACAATTAGAACTATCGCAATTCTTCTAAATTCTGCATCATCAAACTCTTTTAAGCTCAACAGTAGAAAAAGATATTGAGATATGGATGAAAAGGATATTAGCCTGAAGTGTCCAAGAAAAATTAATTGATGCCTTTGTAAATTCCTTAAAAACAAAATGGCCCATATTTCGTAGAAAAAAATACCCTCATTCTTACAGCTGGGTTTCAATAAAAGTTAAGGTTAATGAGGCTCTTATAAGGTATTCGTAAACTGTAAATTATTTCGATCGAGACAGCTTACACCAACCCAAGTCGATATATTTAAGTGAAGATTTCGGACTAGTAGAGACCAACAAAGTATCACTGTCCAACTCCGATGCCATCATGTACCAAAGTTTCGATATACGATCCGAACAGAAAGAACAAACGTAAACAGCCTAGAATTTGAATGATGCGTTGTAATTAACAAGTATCTCTAAATTGAATCATAAGATAAAATTTAGCTTTTTTTGCGCCTTCTACAAATGGGGAAAATGAACAAATTTAATCCTTTTGCATTGTTTGTGAGTTGACGCTAAACCAAATGCACATAGCGAAAACGCTAATAAAATTTTCTCAGGTTGAATCAACCACGGTCTCCCGTTTTAACGCAATGATACGTGACCTCAACCTTAGTCCTTACTTAAATTACATTTAATTTATATGCTGCCTTGGTGTACACGCCGGTCGATGCCTGTTTTTGCAATTGTGTTAGTGGCCCAACTGGGCCCTTCAATTGTATCTAATAAATAAATAAAATGAATAAGTTTCCCATATAAAAAATGTTGTAGCACCATTAATTTCACCAATCCTGTCAAAATCAGAAGTGAAGCTCGAACTACAAAATTGCTTTTAAGCATTTACCATTTCACTCTAATTGTGCAGAACTTCTCAACATAAATTACAAGTGAGGATCCTAAAATGGATGACAAAATATCTCAAGAAAAACAACTCCTGCAGGCCACTAATTAACAATCTAATCACCTAGTTCTAGCAACTACAAAAATATCCACATGAAAAAAATGATTATATTATTTCCAGGATTACAGGTCAACAATTGAAATTGCATTCAAAAAGTGAAATTTTTAAAACCAAAAAGTCTGCAGTACATTTAACCTAAAAACAAATTAATAAAAATAAAAAAAAATGAAAAAATCAATCAAAGTTCACTCCTTTGGAAGTATTAACTTTTCTATGCACTGGATTTATTAGACTCCTTCCCGTTCTCACTTTAATCAATGCTTCTGATTTAGCTTTCTTTCTAGGAGTGTGTGTAACATCAGGTAAAAACTGATTGTCATGGGCATTTGTGCAACTTGTTCCGGATGTGAAGGTTTCATTTTGTGCAGCAAGATGAAATAAAAGCAAATTCACTACTTCCACTTTTGTTTCGTGTTTAACTTCTTCAAGTTCTAATTGTTGATCAATTACTTGAAGATAACATTTGCCACTTTCTTCATGCACAGTACATTCCCTGGCATTTCTTCTTCTGAAGGAAGAAAAGTATTGGCATAAAATGTAACTCAAAATATATGACAATGAATGCTACAATGTTATTGGAAATAATTATTGACCTGCAAAAGTAATAATCAGGCAAGGGCAGCAACAGAAATTTTGGGGCTATGTTATGTCAATTTGGTAAATGAAAAGCATATAATGGTCGCGATAGCAATATTTTAGAACCCGGTCGGCCTTGTGCTCAAGCAGACTGTTTTGGTATGTTAAAATAATTTAAGGAAATGTTTATAAGTTATGAACAAAATTTCCTCCTAAATATAAACAGCACTTGAAACCTCTCCAATTCTTCTACGAGATGTGTCTGTATGGTGTACTTCCATGCACGGTCGCCATCGTATAATACGTAGTCATTAATGTAAATTAATCTTTGAAAAGTATCGCATAAACGAAACATAGAAAACAGCAGGAGTTTCTTAGACTCACTCTTCAAAATTAAAGTTTTAACAAACGCCGTATCGCCGCTCATGGCTAATAACATTTAATCGCACACATGAGGATTATGAACTTGTGTGCTAGTTAAGTCTGCTCAGTTGTATAGTTATTTTACATTAATTAACGTAATTTTTAATCATATTAAATTAAAAATTTATTGTTGTTTTTTCTTAAAAGTGAATCACTTTAAGCAAATAGAATATATAAATTGATTTTTATTCTTCGGAATAGTCTAATTTTTATTAATTTTATTGCAACAATTCAATTACATCAAAATTTGAAGTAGGAATGGTTATTTTTTTAAGTTATAGTGTTAAGTTCAGAAGAAAAACATCAGCATCTCACCTTTGATTCACTATCACATAGACTTTATTCCGGGTACGATACAATATTTGTATTTTCAAAACGATATAAATATTTTGACCAGTATTTAGATCAAGGTAATTTTAATATAATTTTTTATTCATGTTTAAATGTGCATCTGTTCACTCTAGTAGTTGAGTCATACATAGGTTATTGGTTTATTGATTAATTTGTCACCTGCTATCTTATTGAGAAATGCATTTTGTTGATTTATTTTTTTCATTTTCGAGGCGTAAGTTGTTTAAACTGGCATATTAACTTTTAATCCTTTCACTCAAAGTCATTTTGTTATTAGTCTATAGTGCATTCTCAAAATTTATATTGAGCAGACTGGCCTCGAAATGTCAGGGAAACTTACGAAGAGATTTGAGAGAGATTTGGGAAGTGAAGACAATAGTGACTCTGATAGAATTCATTTGATGAATCAAGCAATGGATAACAAATCCTTTGATGAAAGTGGAACCAAAGAGGCTGATGTAAGTGGTGATGTCAATCATGCCAGCCAGGATTGTGATTTAGAATCTGTTGTCAGTGACCCATCTGCTAATGTTAGTTGTATATTTACATTGTGTTGTAGCATAACTCAAATTAATAAAAGTAATAAACCTGTTACAGAGTGTAGTTACTTAAGAACAAATTATGCAAATTTAACTTGTAATTTATTTTTCAGTTTTTTAGTCTAGTTAAAATATAATGAGCACATATTTTTCAACATTCTTCATTAATGATTTTGATAATTATCTGTTAGGGTCATCTCACAAAAATTCATAACTATTTTGTTAATTGAAAGTTATTAGTCCAGGAACTGATTTTAATAATGCGTATTTATATATAAGCTTGTCAATTACTACGATTATTACTAAATGTTCAGCCCATATGGAAATTGAGGAAACTTGAGTGACGTAACGCTGAATTATTTTCTGGTTTGCTCCATAGATGACGAAACGGTTTGTCAACAATTCAGAAAATCTGAGCACTTCCCATATCTTGCTTAGTTAGCTTAGTAAAGCTTAGTTCGATCAGTAAAGGGTTTTCGTCCATGAAGCGAAATTTTCGGCAGTTTGGAAAACCCGCCGCATAAATTATGATTCCAGCCACAACTGCCGTGATGCAGCGTAGCTTGTATTGGCTTGTGGCGTTTGTGTCGGTGCGAAGTGCTGATATTAGTGCGCCGCTTGACATTTTGTTGAGCGATTAGTTTTGTTACTTGTCTGCTCCATGAGTTTAAGTTGTATTCAAAACGTGGAATTGAACTTGTTGCATCGCATTCGTACAGTTTCTTGGCATTTGGTTATGCTATTCGATTTTGGCTACGTAACTGTTGAATGCATTTAGTTGGGGAATAGGGATTGAATAAAATTTACTAAGAATATTAATTTGAACGCGTTTATGGCGTGTTTGCAAGCGAGTGATAATCGCTCAGGTTCCAGCAGAAGGTCCTTAGGCAGTCTTGAAACGCAGAAGTTTCTTCAAAGCGATTTGGTTGCTGACGGCGATGCCAGGGATTTGATAGAAAATAAAGCTATCAAAGCCATGAGAGTTGTGTACTCTGGAATTGATAAAAAACCCGCCATCTTGCTAGAGATGGTCAGTTTGTTATGGATTATGTCAAAGCTATTGCTAAGCTCATCATTATTCTCAGTTGTCAGAATATGACTTAAAATATTTGACAATATTTGTGTCATCTTCCCATATATTTACACATATATATTTAGCTTGACAAATAATTGTTAGTGATTCAGAAGTCTAATATTGACTATTACTTATATATTAGCTATTTATCAGATTTGAGGGTTTAAAGTTGGTTTGTTAGTAATTGCAAAATGTGATGACATGTTTAAATTGAAATGAAAATTGCCATTAATTGTAAATGACAGAATGAGTAAACTAGAATTGTTTTCATTTTATTGTTTCTCAGAGTAACCAGTCTTCAAATGCTGAGAGTAGGACGTCAATAGGAGGAGTGGATCAAAGCCATAGCGATCAGAAAGATGATGAGATTCTCAAATATGGAGCCAAGCATGTCATCATGCTCTTTACCCCAGTATCCCTTTGCATGACACTTGTGGTGGCAATAATCTCCTCTATTGATTTCTACACACAGAAGGGAGTGTATTTGTTAGTACTTCAACCTGATTATATTGGCCTGTTGTGAAATAACTGCATATAATTGAATTGTTTTGAAAGAAATTCATAGTTCAAGTTAAAATTCTGTAATGAGTTTTTCAGAGAAAACCATGTTTTCCTATAACCTTTGTCATTAGGTTCTCATTATTAGATTTATCATTTCTTTCTGAATGAAAATAAATTTAGCAATTGCCTCACAGCATCTACACTCCTTTTGAACAAGAGGGAGCCACTCCTTTGGATACAGGCAGCAAGATTTGGATGTCTCTTGCAAACACACTCATTCTTCTCACAGTTGTCATCATCATGACTGTCATTTTACTTCTTCTTTATAAAGCCAGGTGCTACAAGGTTTGGGTCTAAAATTATTGTATCGTGCGAAACTGTGCTTTGCTTTAAACTGAAACCGTTTGCAAGAGAAGCAATGACCAATTTAAAAATAGTTCAGAAAACTTAAAAAGTTGTTATGTAATATAGCATTTCTTGTATTTTTAGTTATTTTTTGTGTTGTGTTACATGTGATCTGTGGAGAATTTCTGACTAATGTCATAATTGATTCAGTTAATCTTAGGAACTCTTTTCAGATTTGATAAGTTCATCTTTTAAAAAGAAAAATATATAGATGAACAGATCTCATAATTTCATCCTTAAATAACTTTATTATTCTTGATTTGTTTTTCAATAGTTATTTATTATAGTGCTTCACTTAATCATTGCTCTGTCATTATTTATTCATTAATTATTCATTGAAATCATGATGTGATATTCTTTCAGATAATAGCTGGATGGTTGTTCCTTTCTTCACTCATGCTTCTTTTTGTTTTTAGCTTCATGTTTCTTGGGTGAGGAGCTGATCTTTAATAATTTATGTTGTTGTTGTTGATGATGATGATGATGTTTATTTTTATTGTTACTTTGCAGTGAACTTTTGAAGTTCTTCAATTTCCCTCTGGACTTCATCACCGTAGGAGTCATCATCTGGAACTTTGGCGTTGTAGGAATAATATGCATCCACTGGATGGGACCACTCCTTCTTCAGCAAGCTTACCTACTAGTTGTTTCAGCTCTGGTGGCTTTGACATTCATCAAGTATCTTCCTGATTGGACAACTTGGGTTCTTTTAGGAGCTATTTCAATCTGGGGTTAACGTATCATTATTATTGTACATTACTGATATATTTAGACATTCAATCTCATACTTGGCTTCTGTTCCAGATCTTGTTGCTGTTTTGACACCCAAGGGTCCGTTGAGACGCCTGGTGGAGTTGGCACACGAAAGGAATGAACCAATTTTTCCAGCACTCATTTATTCCAGTTTGTAGACATCGGTGTCATTCAATATTTATATTGATTTCATTTATGAACCACTCATTACCCGTTGGATCAGTTGCACAATTCTATACTGAGTTCATACAGAAATTACGATATAAGAAATAGAGCAAAATATTGGTTGTAACAAATGATTAAAATTGGTATTATTTTGTTAGTAATCCAGTATCCAGAAATTTAACGATTCTAAAATGACAGTTGCAATACTCTATAACTAATACGATATTTACATCAGTGTTCATTTTGATGTCATATGATTTAAAAAAAAGTAAGTGCCCATTTTAATCCATTTCTGTTGCAAACAGCTACTATGGCTTGGACTGTTGATGAGAAGAACACAGGACCAAGTGAGAAGAGTGGTGCAGGCCCTCAAGGAGATGCTGACCATAACCAGGATGGTGGTGATGACGGTCATGAAGTTGATGTAACCGATGATGATGATGATGGTGGTGGTTGTGAAGCAGATACAAGTGCAGATGTTAATGAAGGAAGAAACAATCCAAATGCTGTTGAGAGCAAGATCAAGATTGATAACAAAGGTTGCAAATTTTCTAATTTTTATGGAAGTTATTTTGTTTGGTGGCAAGATGTAAATTTTAAAGTTAAAAAAACCTGATCATTGGTTGGATGTCCCTGGTGGTGTCTTTCTGACTCTGAATATCCTTGTCACTCACTGACCTATTTGTGATGAATAGATAAATAATATATAGATTACATAAATAAGTGCAGTCTGTTTTTTGTCCTGATGTGCATGCAATTATTGTACTTAGTTGGAAAATACTTACTTGTGGAGAAGTTTTGGATTGGAACCTCACTTGCTTTAAGCATCAAGCAATTCAACGTATCACTTGATGTATTACCTACTCCAAATCCAATTCGACCTGGTCTTAACTACTCTTAGTTTGCAAAGAAGATGCCTGTGTTCACTTGGCATAAATTTGCACTGTCGAAACTTGTTTATTATCTGCTTTAGTTGATTTTTCTAAGACTTGGTGAGTTACCAGGGACAACAAAAACATTCCTGTATTTGAATCTTTACATGTCCAAACCTTGAGTCTTGACCTCTAAGCTCTTACTATAAAAACTGTATTATAACTAATAAATATTGTCATTATGTTGTTCCAATCTTACAATGTAACTTATATCTTCTATCATCTTTCTCTTCCAAGATAGGGCTGAGCATGCCCTCAAAAATTGTTACTTTAAATTTTTTAATTTCCAAACGACTAGTTTGATGTAAGTTGCCGAAGTAAATGAATAACGAGCTTATAAACAATCCATACATGACTTACAAGTGGTAGGTACTGGAACTATTAATGAAGAGCTACCCTTAGATGAACAAGCACCTCGAGGAAATGGGGAGAATGAAGAAGGGAGGGAAGAGCCTCCAAAAAAGAAGAAAAAGAAAAAGAAGAAGAAGGAGGATTGTAAGATGGCTTCGTTTGAGTTCATATTGGATTGGTGATTCATTCATCTCGGGTGGTTTATCTGCTTTCGAGTCATTGATTGATAGCGTTCTCGGTAGTTAATGAATTTTGAGTTCATTTTCTGATTTCACGAAATAGTTGTCCTTGATATTTTTAAAGTGTTCACCTTGAATAGTCATGTTGATGATTCATGAATGTTAATATCTGATGTTAGAACAATTTGCAAAATTTCAAAGATGGAGTAAAGTTGGGCCTCGGCGACTTCATCTTCTACAGCGTTCTGGTTGGAAAAGCTTCTACTACTGGCGACTGGAACACCACAGTGGCCTGCTTCATAGCCATCCTTATTGTTAGTGATGCTGATAACCATAAGCAATTAGCCTTTGCTCTTATTTTGATTCTTGTTTTCTATGTTCAGATGATGACAATATATTTATTAGATGAAATTACATTAAGAAAGATAAATTATCAATTTATCAGACCATTTGAAGCAGTTAAAGATTATTTTTTCTGTAATTGATTTTCTTGTTTTCATGAATTTTATACATTATCAGATCAGATTTTATACATATACAGATCAAACATTGTACTTTAGCTCAATTTTATGACTATTGCAGGGGCTGTGTTTCACTCTGCTGCTGCTGGCAATTTTCAGGAAGGCACTTCCAGCCCTCCCAATTTCCATCACATTTGGGCTTGTCTTTTACTTTGCCACTAGTCAGCTAGTGCAGCCGTTCATGACGATGTGTACATCAAATCAGATCTTCATTTGATAAATCCTTTATTCCTAATGGCTTTTTATTCCTTTTATTCTCAAGTGTTTATTTTGGTTACTTTATATTATTGTGACAACAATCATTGATAATGTTTGCCCTTAGCAAAAATAACTTTGTTGACAAAAGTTGAATGAATGATAGTAAAGGACCTTTGTTTCTAAAGTTGATGTTTTCAGTTCTATTTTGTAAAATATTATTCAGGGCTATCTTTGTCAAGAGATATTACATTACAAATTGTTAAATAACTTCCAGTTTTGTTTGGACTAGTGATGTTTATGGTATTTATTGATGTACTTTGTGGAGAGCTGTTGAAAATAAAGTTTTGGGTGAAATTTGTACCAGATGTTATGTATCGGAATTTTCTGGGAGTTGCGAAGTATCGAATCGTGTACGAGGCTGGTGTTCTCATAGGGCTGGATCTTTTGGGTGTATTTGTGAAAGTTGCTTCCATTTGGTGGAGCTGGCTTTTCTCTGAATTACCGCCTTCGAACGAATTCTAGGATGACACGTGAAGAGTAAAACTCCAACAGTGTGATAAGAGACATCCAGAGATAAATTATAGGAACTTATATTAGACTACCTAGCAAGTTTTCTAAAATTTATATTGCCCGCTGTTACAAAGTATTTAAATATACTTAAAATAAAAATAATACGCACAAAATAATTAGTGTCTTCTTTTACTCCCAACTGCTCGGGTATAAATGTTTTGATATAAATAAGAACAGTTCAAGTTTGCGACTACCATTTATTTGACAAATCTTTAAATGTTCATCAAGCGGCCTAAAAAGACTGATTCTGAGGATGAATTGCTTCTCATGCAGCAAAGCTTCCTTAGTTCGGGGGAAGCTGTTTGTGTAGCTGATAAAGTTACTGAAAAGGTTTTAATATAATTTATAATAAATGCTTTTACTCTGAGTTTTTACTTTATTCTTAAATTATTTTAAACTTTCTTTCTGAATTTGCTCATTTTGACACACTGGTTGATGCCTAGAAGGTTTCATATTTGCCTGTCATTAATAGCTTAGTTCTGTTACATAAGGTTTTTTTTTTTTTTTGAAATGGCCAGTTTATAGTTGAAAGAATGACCAATATCTTTATATCTGTCATAAATTAGGTTATACATACGATGTGTAAGAACTGTTCCAAAAGTTCTTAACATTTGATGTTTTATTACAAAATTAATTTTTAATTGACTCATTAACGTCTAGGTACCACAAAACTTCCAAAAGCCAATCAACAAAGTCAAAAAGACAAGTATTTTTGCACAAAGACACTTGAATTCTAATTTAAATAAAGAATGTTGCAAGTCAGAAAAAGATATGAATGGAAACAAATTAGTTTGGAAGAACAACACATCAGTCTCCAAGCCAATGCTAGAAGCTCTCCCAGCAACATTAGGTGAGTATTTAAATGAAGTCATTTAAGGATAACTTATTGCAGTCATATGTTTTTTAGAGGAGCCATCAATCACTTCCACTGGAGAAGATGTTATGAACTTGTTTGAGAAAGTTATAGAAGAGCATTCTGTTGAGGAGCTTTTGGAGGAGATGAAAGAACTTCAAAGTAGATTTGGTCCTGAAACAATCGCTTTCTTAAAGAATCGAAGTAAGGGTAAACCCAAACCTCACGAAATTGGTGATTCAACCACTTCCAGGGAAACAGGTGATCAGTTCAATGAAGGACATGAGATCTTACATGAATGTGAAACATTCAAGGATAGAGGAGGTATGTCAACATTACCCGAAGATGGAAATAAAGACAATGGGACCATTGCTGGAGAGGAAGGGACTGAATTTAAATCCACAAATAAATTGCAATCAGTTAGACCAATTTACTATTTTCTGAAGTATTTTTGTATATTAAAGAAAGCAACTTAACCTGAATTATACTTTTCATATCCCGAATAACTCTTGATATCCTTTACACTGGAATTACTTTTTTTTCTTTAAAGAATGTTTCAACTCGTTTTGGACTATGTGGAGAAATAGTAATGGATGGGAATTACAGTTCAGAGTTATACCACCATGAAGAAGAGCCAGAGGTATGTCTGGAAGTGCATTAAGTGTTATGTTTGTGTTTCAATGTTTTTAATATTTTAATCTTTTAATTGTTTGATCAGTCAGAACTCTGCAGCATCATTGGCCTTCTCATGCTTAAGATTGGCTACAAGCCATATAATTATGCAATATATCTTATATACAACTTTACCAATTGTGGTAACTTTTATTTAGCTTTCTGAAATTATGTGCCGTTAAAATCTGAAGATTAAATTTGTTAAATCTATTTTGTGGAAATAAGAAAATTTTTTGGCAACAAAAGAAGACATTTTTGTCACCTCATCATTCTGATGTGATGTGTCAAAATATTCCCTGCTTTTTAATAATAATAATAATAATAATAATAATAATAATATAATAATAATAATAATAATATAATAATAAAATAATAATATTAATAATAATAATAGTAATAAGTTTATTTGTATAATGCCGTAAGCACGAGGGGTGCTCAACCATTTGTATAGCACCGCATTCAAGGATCCCTTTGTGGCAGTGCAGGTTGTGTTTCGAACACAAGAAGTAATGACTGGTGTTTTTACTGTCATTCGCAGGCGCACTACTCTCTGAGCTAACTTGCTCACCAAATCTGTTCCGCTGTCGCATTCTTGTGGATGACCAGTTTAATCCATCCTTTCATGTCACATTGATCAACTGATTCTTTTTACTGATTAGCAAATAATTAAATAAATTTATGTTAACTTAAACAAATTTAATGTTTGCATTCTTTGTTTTGTATAAGGTAGTTAATTTATTGACATTTATGAATAAATGTAATTTATTTTAAATCAAAATGTTTCTTTAATTTTCAGAGAGGAGGATACACATTGCAAGAGATCTTCCTCTTAATCAGAAGCTCTTTCAATCAGCAGCAAGATTTTGGACTAAAAATGCTTTCTTGCATTGTGAAGCAGGTGGTTTTAAATTAAATTAAATATTTATTTTTATTTTCATCATTAACTGCAAGTCTGTTCTATTGTGCATGTATTTATCGTTTATTGTGCAAAATTTTATTACTATTATTAAAAAAATTAATTTTACATTTTCATAATATAGGCTAAGTTGGGATGCTTCCATGGACGATTATCAAATGGCATCATTCCAGTTCTGGTCAGTGGAGATGTTGGTCTCCTGGCACGAGCAGCTCTGGATTCATCGGCTCAGAGCGTCATCATCTCAGCAGTTGAACTTCTTCATGCACTACTCGTTAATTCTGAAGATGAAGTGAATATAATATTTATATCTTCTATAGAAGTAGATGTCAGCAAAAAATAACCGAATAATAATGACTGGACTTAATGAATGTAACAATTTATATTTTACTTATTATACTTATTATTTAATATAAATTGCAATAGCAACGGTGATTACTTAAGCATTACATCGAAGGAACATGAATCAATTTGACAATAGGTTTTAATGCATTTAGAGTGCACTCGATCACGTCTTCACCTGGTTCAGAGGATACGAGCAGCCAGTGATGAATGCCACCAATGAGGACTTAAGTTTAGTTGATGATGTCAACACAAATCAGACGAATGGAAACAATTCTTTGAAAGTTGAGGAAGTTTTCAAGAAGGACATGATAGAAGTAGGTTTCTTTGATGTGGTTTTTTAAATATTTGAACTTTTTAAAACAAAATGTGGTACGTTTGGAACTTGTATGTTTTGAAATTATTTTTGTCTAGCTGTATTGTTATTGTATCATTTTTGTTGAAAAATATGTATTTTAATGTTCATATTCTCTAGGGCCTGTTAAACATGATTCTTCTGCCTCGAATCGCTTACCTCTTGAACTACTTCCGCCTGCAAACTGCAATGGTGAACAACCTGCTCGATATTGTCATCAGGATCTATCGACATCATCACCTCCACCATGAACACGACAATTCTCCTTACACCCTTCATTATCAACAGCTCACGGATTCACTTGTGAATGAATTCTTGACTCTTGAAGATGGTAATTACCAGTTATTAATGGTTTAGACAACTTGAGATCTCTTGATGTTTTTGAAATTTGTAATTATATTGCATTTATTATTATTATTATTTTGTTTTCCTAGGCTGCTTGACACTTAGAAAAATAGTTTCGAAGTCTAAAGTTATCAGGCTTCTGAGAGTTCTAGCGAGTTCGGATGTCAATATTGCCAATTATGTGGTAAATAAGGGTTTTATATTTGTTGTTTGATCACATACCTTAAAGTATTTAAATTAATTTCAAACTCAAACAATGCAGCTTAAGAAATATGCCGACAATGTTTTTCAATACCTTCAACAAGGCATCTCTAGTTCAAGCTTGTATTTTGAGTCTTTGAGGCTTTTTATTGTCCTTCTCAGATATGGATTGGCTTATGAGAAATTCAAGTAAGTTTTTGAATAATCACTCATAAAACATTGATCATTGCACTGCTGTTATGTCCTTGCCTACAATTTACATACATATCGTGCCTGCATTTTTGTCAATACTATTAGAATAAAGTTCCTTTTCATACAATTATATACATTATATTTGTATGTTGTTTAATTGTATACAATGAATGAGATATTCTCAATGAAAGTTCAAATTGTAAGTTTTTCTGTGCTTATTCTCAGAATGTGTAAAGGGTTCCTAGTTACAAGATTGTATGCACTTTCCAAGCTTCCTGATGAGATGTACAGCACCAATGAAGCTTCGTTACTCTTGTCTTTTGCAGAGGCTGGGATAAACTCATTACCTGGAGATAACCAAAATGAACCACAGTAAGACATTATCAAATAGATGATATCTCGTCAGAGGTTTATAACATGCTAATAATTACTTTAAACTCCATTTATTTAGCCATTTAATACTGCCCAATGAATCTTATCAAGAATTTTCAGAGCTTGTTAACCTCATTATTATCATCTGCAAGAAGTGCATCAATGATTTCATGTCTCAATATTATCTGCAGGTGAGAATAACAAGTTGCCAAATTTTTATTTTCTTACAAAATGGCAACCTTAACTTGTAGAAATATTCAACATCCAGTGTGCTGGCATCTTCATTAAACTGTGCTGCCACTTGTTTTGCCAAAGTGAGTGACATAAAATTATTTTTGTGTTTGGATTTGAATAAAATTGTGTCTTTGGCAGTCAGTTAATTACTAATTTTTTACATTGATTTTCATTTCTCAGTTTCATCAAAAGTTGGCTGCAGAAGCTTCAGAATTTGTGGCTCATACCCTTGAACCATGCTTGCATTCCATGTCCTTTACGAGAGCTGTGAGCTTCCTCAGGGTTAACTCTTCCATCATCACAGGTGCTGAGCAGAATGAAAGTCTTGGAGAATCGTGTGCCTCATTTAAGTCACTTGAGTCGCTGTGGGCTAATCCTTTTCATGTTTTGGATTCATTGCCTGATGACGGACAACCCAAAACTGTGACCAAGAAATTGGTGTCGTCGCATTTGGAGGTGCATAGAGTGGCACTCATTCCTCCAACAAAATCATCAACTTCACCGCAGTTTTTTTCACCATCTCCATTATCTCCACCCAACATTAAGTGGCACCCAGTGGTCGACCCTCTTTCCACGACTTCATTTCTGGTGGCACTAACTAGGCTGGCACTTACTCTAGCTGAACCATGTTTTGGCAACAGAGGGGTAGGACCATACTTTTATGATTTTATTACATACATTAGTTATTGTAATGCTTAATGTTAATTATTTCAATTCATTATTTGTTAGATTCTTATGAAAGTGTTGAAACATCCTGAGATTGAAGTTTACCTCTCAAAATTTATTTCTGCAAACAATACGTCTGCTCTGAGCAAAAATTGGTTTTCAAGATTTGAAGCTCATTTTGTGTATTTCCTCATTAGAATGACCAAGCAACTCACGGGTTCTTTGGAACACAAAGGTCATCTCAGTGCTGTTTTTTATCACAAGGTGGCATTGAATCTGTTAACATATCTGCACCAGGGTGATGAAGCCATAGCTTCCGAGATGATTGTGGATGTTATTTTTAGCAAAGATTTCTTCAGGTGCACAGTTTTATTTATTTTCAATGGATAATTTTTGAATGATGGGTTTAATATATTTTTTAGTTACCAATTATGTAGATCTGTTAAGAACCAGATTAGGTGAATTTTTAGACAGTTTTTTAAAATCATCTCATTCATTTTTTAATTTAGGGATGTCTTTGAATGCCCTGAAACAACTCAGAAGTTTCAAAGCAGTTTCATCATTGATACAAAGAGATCTCCCTTGATTGATTTTGGTAGTGACATTTTCAATAATCTCTCAAACATGGGCAATGCCTATGTTCAATTATTCTTCAATGAAGAAGATCTTGCAAGTTCCAGGTTATTTAACACCTTGTTATTTATAAGCTACAGATTCTTTGACAGATTCATTTATAATTTCCTGGTTCTTCAACACATTGTTATTTATAAGTTCCATATTAAAACTCAGCAACTTTTTTTTAATTCAGAAATTCACTTGCTGGATGCAGGATGAAATGTATGATGGCGGGAATGTGCGACAAAATGGTCATGAGGCGTGATTGGCTGCTTGAACCTCTTAGACATCTTTATGGCCTCCACAACCAATCTAAGTTAGAAACATATTTTTAGTAACATTATTGATGCTATTGAATAATATTTGCAAAGGAATGGTTTGATTTTTTATTCTGAACTTATTGTAGAAAAAATCCAGAGCTTTATGCTGTGGTTAAAAACTTGGAAGAACTCTGCAGCCATTCTGTAAGAGCTTCATTACTCTTTGAGAAATGCAGGCCAGAAGTTTTGCATCAGATTCCTACTCAGTTAAAATTTGCCAGGTTGATTCAAGCTGTTGTAGCAGGTTCAAAGTTGCTCTTTTTTGATAAAATCTAATTTTATGCTCACTATTGTTCTTTTGGTAATCCTTAATATTGTTGAGACTACTAGTAAAAGTTTTTACTTTACTATTAATTTCTTAAATAATATCACATGGTCAATGTTAAGAATTTCTTAAATAATAATTTCAGCTGGTAAGGAATTAGAGAATGGGGTGACATATTCTTATCTGGATCAACTTGTGGAGGTTTACATTAAGGACCAAAAGAAGCATGGAAGGGTAGAGCAGGCATTTTTAAAGGAACTGTATGATTCATTCTTGGAAGTATACTTGCATTATCTTGGCGGAATCCCAGTTTTTGACATTATGGTTTTATTGCCATTATTTATGTTTGATGATGATGCTGGTTCCTTATGGCAGCATATGTGGTTGAAAAGAGCTGAAGTTGCCCGCTATCTCTTCCTTCCCTTGAGTCAGGTATGTTGACCATTTGCTTATCTTTGCTGAATTCCTTATTCTAAAACTTCTAAATTACGAATTATAAATAATGTTTAAGCTGGATAAATGATAATTCAACAGCTCCCTTGTGATATCAAGAAATTGCTAAACTCTAAGGATGGGAACAACATATCTCTCATTAAGATATTTTATCACAGCCTCAAAATTAGATGGTTCACACAAACAAAAACTCCAATTCCATACTTGGTTACCATTCATTATCTTAATCAATTCTTATTTTCTTCTGTTGAAATGACTGACTCACACAAGAGATGGAGGAAGTTATATGCACAGGAGATAAATAACTGGGAAGAGGTTTGCTTACTTGTTTACAGATCATTTGCTGATATAAATTTATAAGTGATGTTTGCTGTTATGATTTTGTAGCCAGTGAGATCGCACGTTCTTTTCTACAAACAAACAGATTTGGAATGTGCTCTTGGATTCAAACTTTACGAGACACTACCTGATTCTCGACAGAAACAGCTTACAAAATTGATTGCCATAGTATAATTAAAAATGAACAGTCGCAGTTTCTTTCCTATTCATAAATTCTAAAATAAATACGAATTGATTGAGTCATATCTTACTTCTTCAAACTGATCTGTCAGAACGGACTTATCAAATGGGAGATGGAAAGGACGGAGATGTCGAATGGCAACTAGATTGAACTTAATTGCACAATTAAGATAGATATATATCTATTTTTATTTTGGATAATGTGATTAAAATTATTATTAGTAGTAGTATACGCACAATTAATTATTACCGTTTATAAGTAAGTTAACTCAAAGAAAGTTGATAATGTTGACCTCTGTGTTATGGAAGTCCGCATTTAGTTGTAAATTATTTTTGTTTTGTTTAATGTCTTATCTCAAAAAGCTCGAGGGGCTGTCGAAATTTGTGGGTCGTTATGGAATCATTGCAATCTCCATCACTTGTATGACTCATTGCACCTCTAGTTTCATTGGGGAAATTGCGATGGTTAGTTTTATTTTTCAAATTATATCAAGCTTGAAAGGTAATTAAATAAAATGTGGCACCAAGTGCCATTAAATCATTTAATAGCAGCATTTTAAGTTTTGTTTGATATTCCACTCAGTTTGTGATTGTTTTAGAATATGAATATTGATGAATATTTAGGTCTTAATTAGTAATTTTCTTACAGTGCTCTGGCCCCTCGATGATGCCAAACATAATGCCAAATGACGTCGTTTTAGTAGAAAAACTGTCAGTGAAGTCTCGCAAAATTAAAAAGTAATATTTAATTCAATGTAATTTTATTATAGTATTTACTATATGAAATTTTTATAATTTATTAAGCTGGAATTAGTTGCATTTCTCAAACTAAAATGAATGTACATTTTACATGAACTGAAAGAAACTTTGAAATGCTGCAAATTTGATTGGTTGTTTTTACAAAACTGCTCTTATTGATTTGAAATATGAGGCTTTGAGCTAAGTCAAATTTACTGTTTTAAGTGGGGATGTCGTCATCTGCAAATCACCTTCAGATCCTCAATTGAACATTTGCAAGAGAGTTGTTGCAATGGAAGGTGAATATATAGGACTCAAACATTACGAAGATGGTCGAAGTCATTATGTGGTAATTGAGCTTTATCAATGAGCATTTGCATTTTCTAATTTGAGGTTGATAATTGCTATTATTTGTGACATGTTATCCAAAAATAATTAAAACAATCGATTTATAATTAACACATTAATAAATAATATGAAAGTATGTAAGCTATAGTTCGATGACCTACATATATGTGAATATCCTGAATATTCATTATCCTCAATAACTTAAGTACATGCTGAATAGTGCTTTCTTGTTAATCATCTACCAAACCTTGGAATATATCAATCTAATCCTAATGTTATAGGTATGTCACATATACTAATGTATATCGAGCAACTCTAACGATATTGTATGATATAAATTTGAATCATTACATCAATTTCAAAGAAATATTTTTCTCACCTAGGTTCCCAAAGGTCATGTTTGGCTTGAAGGTGACAACAGGAGCAACTCAAAGGATTCTTCATCTTTTGGACCAGTTCCTTATGCTCTTATTCAGGGCAGAGCTTTTCTTAGGGTCAGACAATAGTAATCAGGAAACCTCAATTATTTCAATGTGCATTTAATGTTTTGTTCTTTTCATTTCAGATATGGCCTTTGGATTCTGTGGGCGTATTGTAACTTAAGCAAAGATTCTTTTGTGGAGAGTTGTTTTTGAGATTTCCTCTGACGTCTATGTTGTAAACATAGCTAAGATATTCTCAACATTACTTCATGCCTTTGACCTTATGTAAATATATGAATAAAACCAGACCATACAAAAAGTAAAAATATTTGTAATTGATGATGACAACTTTTCAGAAATTATTAATGGTCAATTTCCTCTGTGGAACAGTAGTGTCCATGATTTATTTCTGCATTTGTGTGGTAACTGTGTCAATTATAAAGTGTAACACAGACTAAACTGATTGCTTGGTCACCCATGTGATGAGTCTCATTGTTAGGGCTGCCAAAAGGGTGGATATACTTGAGGGACCGGTACAACTTTGAGACCTGCTCAAATTTCAAAATCATATTCTTGATTTTCCAATACCATATTGCTATGGGATACACACAAATTAAGGCCAGAAATTTATATCAGCTGTTCTGATCATTACGGACATTTAAAATAATACAGCTTGTCATTAGATTATTGCACTTCGTTCTAACATTTTTGAAGAGGATAAAAAAAACAGCTTATAATTAATGTGTGAAGCTTTCCCGGTCACCTTCTCTTGATACTTTAACGGGTTAGGATAAGCAATTCTGGGAATAGGTTAGGAAAGGGACATCAATTGAACTTTTTCGAAACGGACAAGCCCTCGCACTACTTGAGATGATCTTTTTGTTGCGTTAAATCTGAAGTCAAACCCAAACAATGGCCCTGGATTAGTAACTACAGCTCTTTAAAGCTGCCTTGCTTCTAAATGTTTTAATCCACGATTACATATGTTATGCTTTATAAAGTATAACAATAATAATTCACAAAGCACATTACAAGTAGTGAAATATATTTATTTTTATAAATCAAAATATTTTATTGAATTAGAATTTTTATGTCAATGTTTTGGATTGGTTTTATCAAAACAAGAAAGTATTTATCGCTAGGATTATTCACGTGCGGAGTACCATTTTCTAAATTATTGTCAATGGCTAAAACGGGGAAGAAGAAGCTCTCTCACAATAAAAATGATAAACAAAAGTTTAAGGGTCAAAAAAGAAAGCGTTTTGAAAGAGATATAAGACCAAAGAAAAAACGCAAAATGGAAGGCTCGCAAGACAAAGTTTTGTAAGGCTATTTATCTAAGTATTTGACAAATGTTAAATTTTTAAATTGTAAATGTGTTGTGCTAATAAATTAAACTCAAGGTTAACATCAGTCCAAGAAACATTTTTAATTTTTTTTTTTTTTTTAATTATAACCTTATTTACTGTTTGTGGTGTTTGGTTTTTGTTTGTCCAAATCAATATGTGTTTTCTACATTTCATAACTTCATGATAAATTTCATTTTTTCTTAGAACAAAAAAACAACTTAAAAAGAAATATTTCTCAGAAAGACAATATCAACAAAAAGAATTTGAAGCAAAGGTAAATCCTGAAATAATGTTTTTATAGTTCATAATTTAATGTCATTATTCAATAGATGATTAATTAAATTGCAAGTTCAATATTACTGAATTGATTTATATTTGTGCATTTGGATTGCTGTTTATTATTGTTTGGTCAGTATAGGCTAAAATTACTTAGCATCTTTTTTTTTTTTTAGAAAATCACAGATGAAGGAGTTCTGAGGAAAATGGATGATGAGAATGAAGAAGAGGCTGGTAATCCTTACAAGGAGTTCATCAACTTGTTTGGAGTCAAGAGAAATGTTGCAGAAGGTTTGTTTTGGTTATTGATAGATTTTAAGCAATCCAGTCTTTGGTTCTGTTGGCCATTAAACAGTTCAATTATGTTTGGATTGTTTGAGATTCTAAATGAATTACTTTCTTTACTAATTTTTTTGAATAGCTTGTGATGATGATGGTAATAAAAAGGAAGAAGAGAAATATGAAGAAGAAGATGATATTGAGGATCAGGATGATGATAGTGATGATGATGATGATAACATGGATGAAGCAAACTTATCTGAAATAGATGAAGAAGTTGAAGAGGGTATTGATGATGACGATGATGAAGATGTTGAATCTGAAGATGATGATCAAATTGTTGCTATAACAGGTGGGTAATGCAAGCATGAGGATAATAATGGTAATATGTTCATCTATAAAAGCACCATAACCATTGAGTATTAAGGGTGCAATTAATTATGCATAAGTTATTATAATGCATCAGTATAAATATTAGTTTAATATTGCAAAAAAAATAAATGATGTTGATATTAAGATGATGATGGTAATAAGATGATATTTGTTTTATTTTAAACAAATATTGGTGATGCAGATCCTTACAAGGAGCATTTTGGTCACACGTTGGATATCAAAGTGGCTGCTTCTCTCCTCAAGCCATTCAAATGGAATATGGAGAAAATGCAGGTGACCAGAATTTAACAATATTTCACCAATATCGTCACCAAACCCAATTCACTTTCCTCAATCTCGTCTGAGAAATATCTCACTGTAGATATTTGTGTATTTTCTAAAAAAAAAGATGTTAAGTAGCTATTCTGATTAAGAGAAAGCTCTCAGTCAAGAAAAAGTAAAACCAACTAAAACATGTACATTCTCACTTATTAATGCACATTCTGCTCATAAAGAAATTTCAAGAACATGTTAATATACAGCCATCATTTTTGGTTATCTCGATTCTTTTTGGCTGGTAACATGACCTGCATTAATTAATTGGAACATCCATAATGCAATATAAAAGACACATTACTTATACTTTGATAGTGTTAAACTGTATCATTGTATAATATCATTGTTCTTAGGTTCCTCTGTTTGGGGAGGCAACAGTGATGTACCCACCCATATTAGCTGCTCCTTCATTTCAGTTTGAAGATGTCGATCTTAAAAAGTCATGCGTAAGTTTCAATTGTTAATTTCTACTTTCACTTGCTTCAGTATTTCTACTTTCATTTTTTAATTTTTTCTTATTAATAAAAAAATTATTTGCAATTTTATTTTTTAACACTGCAATAATTAAATTTCAGGTTAAAAACTACATCATCAACCAATTTAAAACACTACCTCAAAAATTTTCAACATTTTCACCAACATCAAAATCAGGTATTTTGTTTTTTTGCCAGCATTTTTTAATTTTTTGCATATTTCATTACTTTCTGTCATTGAATTTCTAATTTGTTTTGTAAACAATATAAATTTCAATTTAAATAATAACTTTGTAGTTTTGCTATCACTTGTTGTGATCCCAACTAGATTTTCTTTGCTTTGAATAGTATTAAGACCACTTAAGCCAATGCTCTCTTTCAGTGAAGATGCAATAAAATTATTCATATTTATTATATTTGATTATTTCCTGTTGTTGCGTGCATTTATTGGTTGAGTTGTTAGAGTTACTTGTTCATTTTCAGGTTGCATGTCGGAGATACAAGAAAATCTGTTTCCAATCATCAATGGTTATGCAGTCAGTTGCTTGTTATTTGAGATCACTTTTGTATTTGTTTGTATTTAGCCCATTTTTTGAGTGCCTTATGTATCCAGATAGGATGTGAAGGCACTTCTTAATCGATCCACCATTTACATAGCACCCCTACCCGAGGGCCCTCCCTGGCAGTGCAGGCTGGGTTGCAAACACAACACATAATGACTGTTATTACATCCACATGCAGGAATGCTACACATTCGACCAACCTGCACACTTGTCATTCAGATGTGTTTTAGTTCTTAATATTTTCAAAATGGCTTTTAAAATCTTTTTATGCAGTTTAGAAAAAGTTGATAGTCTATACAAATATTTAATTAAAATAAATTAAATTAACCATCCTAGGATTTGTACTTTCCAAGCAGAACTTTCAACAATGGAGATGATCTCATGTTCTTGTATTGCCTACATGCCCTTAACCATGTCACAAAGTATGCAAATAAACATATAACATTTAAATGTGTGTGTCCTAATTGCATTTATTGATTCATATTGGATTCATTCTAATAATTCTTATCAAGAAGACAACCTTTTTGTTATTTTGTTCTAAAATTTATATTATTATTATTATTATTATTATTACTATTATTATTATTATCATTACTATTATTCAACCTATAATTAATTTATGTCAGGATCAGAAACATTGTCATCAAAAACAACACAAAAATTAAAGAAAAAATTGAAAAGTTAAAAAAGAAGAAAAAGAAAAACAAAGATGATGGTGATGATGACAGGTGCTCGTTTAAACCGATGTTATCCTCCAAAATTATACGCTTGATATGCTGCTAACATGTTAATTTGGAAAGTAACGAAAGACATTCCAAGTTAACAAAAAACATTACTCCTCATGGATATTACTTATACGATAACTATTGTTGAGCTGTTGTTGAATATTTGTGATTAGTGAATCTTGGAGTCGACATGTTTTGTTTATTTTAATGATTTTATGTTTTACATTCATAATGATTTCATTTTAATGGTTATAAATATTATATAAATGATTTTAAAGAGATATTCAAGACCAGGGCTATGCAAGACCAAAGGTTCTGATAGTAGTCCCATTCAGAAGTTGTGTACTGAAAATTGTTGACATTTTTATTCATCTCCTCCAAAAAGCTGATTCGTCTGAAAAGGTTGATATTTATTATAAGAATTATTTACTAATATTTTGACATTTTAAAATATAATAATCCTCACATTAATAATAAGCAGCTTGATTAACATTTTAAAAATAAGGGTAAGCAGAGGACTATTAGTATTTATTTCGAGTTAATAATGTGAATTTCTTTCAAAAAGTAATTGAAATGATTTCTTTTAGACGATGGTTTCTAAAAAGATTCGTTTCATGGAAGAGTTTGGTCCTCCTGATGAAGAACTCAAGAGAGGTTTGAAACCAGGTTAGAAAAACATACAGTCGTTGTTCTAGAGAATTACTGAAATGCTATTTATATGATTTAAAATTTAATTTAATCTGCATTTTATTATACATATCACAATATTGTGATTAGAAATTCAAAAAGATTTGAAATTTTGACTTGTAAATGAGATTTTAAGTAATAAAAAATTATATTTACATTTCACAGACGACTTTGAGCAGACTTTTGTTGGCAACACAGATGAAAACTTTAAGATTGGAATCTCCATCGCCAAGAAGACACTGAAGCTGTACAATGAGTTTTATTCGTCTGACATCATCATCGCTTCTCCACTTGGTCTCAAAGAGGTTGTTGAACCGGAGGAGTAAGTTTTTAGGACTCTAATTTAAACTTTTTCAATTAATGAACTTTTATTTAAGTGTTCAAAATCTCGAAATATTTCTTGAATTTTCTGTCAACTTTGATTAAATCACATTATTATTATTATTATTATTATTATTATTATTATTATTATTAGTATTGCAACCACATCGGACTTATTTGTTTAGTAATAGCTCTACCAGATCTTATTTTGCTGTTTGTTGCAACAGGAAAGGAAAGAAGATGGCAGGTGATCACATGTTCTTGTCGTCGATTGAAGTTTTAATCCTTGACCAATCAGACGTGCTGCTCATGCAGAACTGGAATAATGTTGTGGTAAGTGTGTATTTTTGAAACTATTTACAAATATTACTACTTTATTATCATTTAATTTACATTAAGTAATTTGTTCCTCTTTAGACTGTTCTTAACCATCTCAACAAACAGCCCGATGGCAAATTTGCAGCAGATATTGCAAGAATTAAGGACTGGTACATTAACGGATGGTTAGAGATGATTCTTTAGTTCTCAGTGCCAATGTCTCCATAATTGTAACAAATCTTTGTAGTGATTTGTCAAAATGATTTAAAACACAACATATGGTTTCTATATTGATGGCTTATTTTATGTTGTTTCAGGCAATCTCTTTACAGACAGACCTTGATTTTTAGCTCCTTCCAAACTCCTGAAATAAATGGAGTTTTTCAAAATTTTGGTAATTATTTGTGCATTTCCATTTAGGTGTTGATATTTCAACTTGGTGTAATTAATGTAAATAAGGTATCATACTTGAATGCAATTTATGGCATCACGTAAATATATTGCTATATCATGATTAATTATATCATTTTATCAGCATTAATTATGTCATTTTATCATCATTAATTATTAATTAAATTAATAATTTTCAGCATCAAACTACAAAGGCAAGTGCATTATTGCACCCACAATTTCAAAGCCGACCATGTGCAACATTCTGAGCAGCCTGCCACAGGTTTGTTTAATTTTGATTTAGTCTGAAGTAAAACTGAGCTGGATTGTGATGAATTATTATTGCAATTGATTTGAATAATTCTGACATGATGATGATCCACCAGACATTTAGAAGATTCACCACAAAAAGCATTGAAGATGCAGCTGAAGCGAGATTCCAATTTTTCATCAAAAGGGTTTGTTTACACTGCATAGTCAAAATGCTGTTTTTAAATAATGGTTCACACATGAATTAACAATAATGACTAATAGTATTCAATCAAGTAATATTAATATCTACAATTAGTTTCTTGCAATTCCCACAGGTACTTCCTGCGTTCAGGAATTCATCAGAGGAGCACGTCATCATCTTCATTCCTTCGTATTACGACTTCATAAGAATTAGGAAGTACATGAAGAAGGAGGAATTGGAATTTGAGGAGATTTGCGAGTTGGTGGAAATTAATTAATTGATGAATAACTAGTTGAGTAAACATCTTTTAATGACGATTCATGCTCAAAGTGGCCTTAAATTGTTATCATATGTGCAGAATTGCAATGTGTAGAAAAACCATGATCTTTAATTATTTAACTCCAGATATACTCAGAAATGATTTTTAATTATTTAACTCCAGATATACTCAGAAATGATTTTTAAATATTTAACTCCAGATATAGTCAGAAATGATCTTTAATTATTTAACTCCAGATATACTCAGAAATGATTTTTAATTATTTAACTCCAGATATACTCAGAAATGATTTTTAAATATTTAACTCCAGATATACTCAGAAAGAGAGAGTCTCAAGAGCCAGGCAGTTTTTCTTTGAAGGAAGAATGAAGTACCTTCTATACACAGAGAGATTCCATTTTTACTACAGGTAATTTATTGAGATCTTATTTATGAGATCATATTTTTATCATTTCTGTTTATTGCATCAAAAGTTTTTATATTATTTTCAGGTATTTCATAAGAGGCATTCACCATCTTATATTTTATGACCTACCAGTCAATGCTCAGTTTTACCCTGAATTGTGCAACATGGTTGTTGATTACAAGAAGGAGATTGTGCCTGTGAACACCTCTTGCACTGCGCTGTACAGCAGATATGATGTGCAGAAGTTGGTGAGAATCACAGGCAGTGAAAGAACAAACACTTTGATCACATCCGATGAGGATAGCTTTTCGTTTGCTTCTGTGGACAGCTAGAAGCAATTATGTGGACCTTGTACATGACTGTAGTGAGGTTGTAGCGAGAATTTGTGGTATGACTTTCAAATAAATTCAAATTGATTGTTCAAACTGATTTAGGTGAATATTCTTGTTTGTATATGCTAGCTGCAATGCAATGAATCTCCAGCAATTAGCTAATATTTCAGTGTTAGGTGTCTGGTGGTCACTGGTAACTTTTATTTCTAAGTGGCATATGCATAAAAATAAATAAGCTTTATTAATAACTTACCGTGATTTTTCAATTAGAATACTTTTAGAAATTTATCAACGCTTAGCAAAGAGGAGTTTCGTTAAAATATATTTTCCATTTTCAACGACCCAAAAACAGTTTTATAAACAAGGAATATATCCAGATGCGTTACTACCCAGCAAACAAGAATTCGGGAGACCCGCTGATTTGTGACCGCTATGGGATTGGTGTCATCCCTTAAGACTACCACCACAAGATATTATTTTTAAAAAGGTGGAGGCTCACCTGTTCAAGAAGCTGAGCTTGACAAGAAAAAAATGATTTGCACCACATAATGTTAAGATTAAGAAATTTTCTGTGGTAAAGGTGCGCCAACGAATGTACCGGTAGAGATTACAAAGCAAGGAATAACAAAATTCAGTGATAGATTTACCGTTGGAGCGTTGAGGTCGTGCCAAGGACACGTCATGACTGAGTGGCTTTTGTCCCCCTCTGACCTAAAACCCCACTTTCCCCTACTATTTACTACATTAGAGGCTTAAATCGTCGATAAGAAATTGATGTTCCAGGCTTATTGAGTCCGAGTTGTTGATTTGCTTCTGGTCATTGGTGCAAATCATTTTGCTGAAATAAATAATTTCATATGTAAGTCCAGGGTGTTTCATCGCAATCTTGACAGTCTATGTTAAAAATTAAATGGAAATATTAATGCATTTGAGCAGGACCGCTTTTAGAGAGAGTTTTAATTAGTTCACCGCAATTATATTTAAATAATAATTTACTATAATTAAAAAATTAAATGTAAATTCTCAAAGTAATTTATAGTTTTAAACCAAAATAAATAGAAGACAAGTAACTAATTAGATAAAAGTTTTTAATTATGTATAATATCAACTATTTGTGTTATGCTTCCTACATGATACAAAACTCACGTTTATCACAACTTTGTTACTATGTATTGATATCAGTAAGCTGTGATGTATATAAGCTCATTAGCAGTAGATAAATATATTAGTCCAAATCATCTCAGTTATGCAAAGGACTATAATCAAATAAATAAATAAAGATAAATATATTATGTTATTACAATAATTATATTAATTATAATAAGAAATTAATTGTCCTAACAGAAACAGATTAAACAAAAATTTAAAGTATAAAACAAATAAAGTTGATAATGTGTCTTATCGCATTTCTTTTTAAATGCCTTTCGAAGTAGATTCTTTTATTGATTTAAAGGGCTTATTATTGAAGGAATTCAAACTGCTTGTTCAACTCTTTCAAAGCTTTTACCAGTTTCTGCAATAAGTACAAGCTTGTTTTTATTGGTGAAATATGCCCTATAATTTATAGATTGAAAATAAAAATAACGTAATTATAAAAACTTGACAAAATTAGGCGAATGAATAAAAACAGAATTGAATATACCAACAAAGGCATTTTGCAAAAAAAGACGTCATCTGGTTTCTGATAGCAACCCATTTGAGCAAGGCCGTTTCGCTGACGACTTGTCTTGAAATATCGATGTAAAGGCCTGAAGGCGTTACAAAACTTAGCATGGTGGGAGGCTAGCCGGTTGCGTATTTCCAAACCTTAACCAGCACCAACCATTATTAACTGATTAATATTCGTAATCGTAATTTCTCACTGTGATTGGTTGAGATCTACTGCAAAACATCTAACTGTACATTGACATATACACTCCAGTTCCCGGTCCAAGGGTTTGTCAAAAAGGATCGAGATAACCGAGCATCAATATGGTGGCTGTATATGAACATGTGCTTGAAATGTTTTTATGTACGTAATGTGCGTTAATAAATGCCTTTGGTGGATTTTTTTACAAAACAGCAAATGATAATTGACATTGATAACAATATGTATATACATGCTTGCTAACAGAAAAGGCATTTTTTGCTACCATCCATGTTAGCAGCGACTAGCACTGTAAGTCGGTCCTTCGACTTTTATCCACCCTGATAAACCTCCCCTTGAAATGCCATAGTTTTAACTGGATCCGACTCTTCAAGTTATCAAAAATTGTGCGCATTTGAGTGTTCAGTCATGATTTCACTTGCTCCTGTTGAACCGCGGTGATCTCTCCACAAATTGCTTCGAAGACAATGTTGTACCTCTTTGTAGCGACCCAATCACCCCTGACTTGCTTTGGCAGCAAGGATGTCCCCCTTCTCTATCGGCAAGCAACCATTGACGGGAAGCTTTGTTACTCGCGAAAGACTGCAAATTCACCAATCACCTCATAAATTGTTCATTAACTTTGGGTTAATCAGTTTCAAAATTACATGAATAATACTATAATTACAAAGGCATACAATTTATAGCATATTTTGTAAATATAGTTTGGTATGATTTCAGAATGGAAAGTTTTTGCAACGTTACACAGCGACGGTCCCTAATATGGAGTTGGGGTGCTGTAAAGCGTCTTGCTGTAAAAACCAGTTTGCAAAGACATTGCGATGACCAACTTACGACTCAAACCCAATTATTTCTTTTTGCCCCCAAAAACATCCTCTATAAGATTCCATTTTGCTACCACTACCGAATATGAGGAAGTTGCCCTTGTGGTCATAAGATTTTAATGCGCAACGCACAATTCAATGATTTGGTCGGCAACCCTGGTCCTGAGTGTTTGTAAATAACAAATAATTCGTACAATTAAAAAAAAAATAACTGAGCCCTCCCCTAAACAATTTCTAAATCCGTCCCTGCATTTTGATATAATATCTATGATTCATAAATGTGGTTTCATCGCCACATGACTCACTATTGATGTTGCCAAGGATTTGAAACGTTTTCCTAATTTTGATAAAAGTAACCACTATTATTAATGTTATGACTGAATAGAATAAATGTAGAATAATGTAGAATAAATAATTAAAATTTACTTTAGAGCAAAATATTTTATTTTCTAAAATTGTAATTTGGACACAATATAAGGTTTAATTTAGAATGCATGGAAAACCATCATTGGGTTTTTTTGTTTTGACTTTGTATACAAGTACATAGTTGTAACTGAATGTTTCTAAAATATTTCTGTTCGTACTTTTTATAATTTTATAGGAACATTTATTATAGCGAATAAAAAAGGATTCTAAGGCTCAATATCAGTCTTGGAGATCTATCTAGTTAGCTCGAAATGTTTTAATTAATTTGCAACGTTTTCTGCTTAGAATTGATAATTAACCACGAAGATGTCTAAAGCATTGTACCATGAAAGGCAACATCTATCCTTATGTGCTCTTCACTCGTTGAATAACTTATTTCAAGAACAGCTATTCACTAAAGTTATGTTGGATGAGTTGTGCGAGAGGTGGGCTATGAACATTTTGATTAATGAAATAGTTATAAAATAATGTTATTTTCATCAGACTTACTCCTAAAAGGTGGTTCAATCCACACAGAAGTATTATAGGAATAGGAAACTATGATGTCAATGTTATAATGTCTGCTCTTGAATCCCATGGCTTCAGCATGGTCTGGTTTGACAAAAGGAAGTACGTAGAATTGTGTAATGAACTAGTGATTATTTATTCTAATTTTTGTTACATTTTCAGAAGCATTTGGGAGATAGACTTGTCCACGACTTTTGGTTTTATAATAAACTGCCGATCAAGCTTAAACATTGGTCCATTCAGCCTGCCCTCTCCTCAAAATCACTGGTTTTGTGCCAAGCAAATCGATAAAGCTTATTACAATCTGGATTCAAAGCTTCCTTCCCCAGAATTAATTGGTTCTAGTGAAGAATTCTTAGAATTTTTGGGAGATTGGACTAGGAAACCAGAAGTCTCCCTTTTTTTGGTTTTAAAAAATATTTCAAATGGGCCAAATCTGTGTTAATCCATCCTGTCTCATTGTCTATGCTTTTCTAAACTATAACTGACTTCACTATTTAAAGTTTTATTCCGTTTCATTTTATTATGCAACAAAAGTACATCGCAAACAAACGATACCAAAAGATAAACAAGAACAATGAAAGTATAAACAAATTACATGACCTCATGGCATGCGATTGATGCTGCATCAATCTAATTGCAGCATTTTATGTTAGTTCGTAGAATTTTCAGTCAATAACAAGATCATCCACTCAAATGCTCTCATCTTGTTGACCTTACTAGTAAGGTAATTTTATAAGGTATTGCTGAAAAATATAGCCAACTACTGATCTTCATAAAAAACCCAAAACATGATTTCTTACCAAATGTTTTGTGTCATTGTTTTGTTTAATGATGGCATGGATTGCCACAATGAACAGCTAAACAAGAGAAACCTTTCTGGTGTGGTTTTTGGTAACAATATTAACAAGAACATAGATTTTTATGAAAAATTAAATAAACTGTCCCCATACTGCAGCATTGCAATAAGTCAGATATGTAATCCCATTACTTCAATTTGTGTACTGCTAGTTTGGGTGGATGTGCAGTGGCTACTGGTTTCCCGTGCTTAAAACTGAGCACAAAATAACACAATGGCAGCAAAAGCAAATGCAATGAAGCATATTTGGGACAAATTTATACAAGACTAAAACAATGACCGACAATAAGTTAACACATTTATAAGTTTTGCAAGACAGTAATCAGCACATTCTAAACACCTCGCTCATGCAACAATCCCTGGAAGATGTAGAAATTCATGCTTCAGATGATATTAAATTTCACATAATAATAATTTTACAATAATGACAATTTAATTACTTTGACAAATTGTTCTTTCTGAACGGTATTTTGATAACGATTCCGTTATCCACAACACCCAACATTATGGATCAAGTTCTTTGAAGACTTCAACTAAGCTTCACAAACTTGGACTTTTTACTATTTACAGCAAAATCACAACAAAATAGTTCAATCTCAACAAACTAACCATGAAAATCAAGTTCATTAGTAATTTTGTGACTGCTACTACATACCAATTTAAATTGCAAATAACTAAAAAAACTGAGCTATACAACTAACAGTCTTTTGCATTTCAAATAACATTTATAAATACAATGCAATAAAAATAAAACTGTCGTTAAGAACCATTCAGGCCAAACGTTTCAAAAATAGAAAGTCGGTCAAAAGTTCTCTTGTTTGAGGATGAATTGCTACTATGCCTCTTGAAGACATTGGTTGGTTGAATGCCAAATTTGTTGTTGACATCGTTCACCATGACTTCTGACGATGATGATGTAGACTCTTCTGGTTTGCCACAATCTTTTGCAGGATTAGACTCAAAGAAAACCTGCAAGTCACATGACAAAAGAGGTTCAATAACACTCATTGAACTTTTTAAATCTTCTCTCCTTGATGAGTTCCCATTTACCATTTGATGATTTCCTGAGATGGACAAAAACTTGGAAAGATGATTACTTGTCGTTTGCCTCATCTTAAAATCTGCTTTATCATCAGCAGTTGATTTGAAGCAATTTATTCTTTGAAACAAATTGCCACTTAATATCTTTTGTTCAGGCCTTTTTACTGAAATGATCCTTTTATGTTCGGAGGACTGAGTTGAATCTTTCAGAAACAGCAATGGCGAACCACCATTGATTCTACATAATTTTGATGAGTCAGCTAAAGTCTGAACTTTATTATGGGGATTAGGATGCAAAAGGTTTCTAACAGATTCATCACCATTGGCTTTGTAGTTCCTCTTGAAGCAACCCAGTTGTTTCCTTTTAGGAGACTTGATTTTATGTCCTGATTTTTCATTGATGCTCTTGTTGTGCAACTTTTGTTTCTTTTGGGCCTGAAATGATTCAATTTCCAATGAGGGCATTTTTGTATTAGCTGTGTGCTTCAAGATCTTCAAAGAGTCATGCTGGTAACCCTTCACATCATCCTGTTTCTCAAGCAAAGGTGGCGAGCAGTGCGGAGGATGGATATTCTCAGATTTACGTTTGAGCTTCGTTTTAGATTTCTCTGTCACTTGTAGATGAGAATCGCTTTCACAAATCATGTTCAGCATTGCTCCATCCGATGGCACGTTGTCTCCTTCCACTTCAACGACATTCATTTCACATTCACTCACCAATTCTTTCAAAAATCCATTTGAACCTGGTAATGCTTTAAAGTCTTCTGAATGACCATTCAATGCAAATGCAGAATTAACAGAAACATTTGAATCACAATGAAAATATTGATTTTCTTCTTCATGGAATGAACCATTAAAGGGAAAAAAAGATTTCTCCGTGTCATGCAGAGGTGACCTAATGTCGGTCGGGGTTATCGGCCCGTACATGTCGGATTCTTGCGATTCGCAATCGTCAAATATTGCATCAAAGTCTTGGTAAGACTTTCTACACACAGCTTTGACTCTCTTTTGTCCACTCCTCAAACTTCCTGTCTTCTGCCTAAGATTTTTCCTCTCCAATTTGATCACCTCCCTGTCTCTGTATTTGGAATTGAGTTCTTCGGCACTTTTCACTCTGGGAATCCTGTTAACCTTTTTGATCTTTGGCTTCTTCCTTTCATAAGTTCGCTTGATTACTGGTTTGATCTCGCTTGGTTCAGGAAGTTCAAAACCCTGTTCGATGATGAGTTCAGCGTCGTACCTTGTTATGCCTCTTCTCTTCAGCTCTTCCACTTTTAATAAATGTGAATTTTTCTCTAAGTTGCTTGTCCTAATGTCCCAATTTTCTGTTAAAGATATTGTAAAAAAAAATTTTAAATTAAGCTCATATTGTCAAACCAACACAAAGGTTGGCAAGAAAAGTTCAAAAAAATCTTCCATCCTCACCCATAGGCCTGATCCCAACACTGCCATATTCTTTGTTTGACTGCACATTTATACTCTCTCCATTTTTATCTTCTCTCTCGAGCCTATTTATGGTATCTCTTAGCTGGTAGCCCTTTGATATCAAGTTAGCCTTATGTGATGGGCTCTTGGGGAGGTATGAACCAGTTAAATGCCTGTTCAGCACAAAATTATATTGAGGAAAATTATATTATGAAAATATTATATTATTTCACATCTGTAAAAGAAGAAAGAGAAACTTGGTAAAACAAAATTAACGATTAAGTCTCACAAATTTGCGATTAATCTTTGGTACTTTTATTACCTTTCACAGGTGAAGCATTCACACAAATGATTGTTTTCTCCAAAGAAATCGCTGCCATAATAACACGTGATTTCTGTGCCTGGATCGATGTCCCTCATGACTTGAACGCAAGCTCTTTCTCTCCCATACGATACAAACTGTACATTTGCAAGCATTAATTTAAATATTAATTCATCTTAACCAGTTTAAAAATTTATTGCAACAAGTTCATTGCTTAATTGATTAAAACTTTAATGCAAATATAACAGAACATAATTCTAACAAATCTTAAAAAATGAAATCAAAGTAACTCGGCGGAATGTAATTAAAGATCAATTGAAGGGGAAAAGTTTCTAACTCTGCAGTTGGGTTTGCAGTCGTGGTTGATGTAAGCTGCCGGTCCGAGCCAGAGTTGAGCGCAGTTCTTCCTGCACGAAAACATGACGCTGAAGTCGTTGACGCCAGGCCTCAGCAACTCCTTCTCATCCTCGGGAGTCAACTCCGCCAGACAACCCACCAAGAATGCTATTTTCTCTCCTTTCAACCTTCATCAAGTGGTGAGAATATTTTACATTCAAATGGTGACAGCAAATTACAAAGGATTTCATCATCCTTTACCCATAAAATAACAATTACAAACTTAAAAATATAGACAACTTCACTAAAAAAATAACTAAATAAAATTGAATTAATTGTCCTAATTTAAATTTAATCGTTACATTAGAAGATCAGCTATGATCTAATATGTTTCACAGACAAAACAAAAAGCTCTGATTAAGATGGTTGCATCTTTCACAGCGTGAAGAAAATATATTCATCACTAAGAAACTGGTTTAAAAAGTCAAGACATCTCACCACTTCCTTGTGACACAAACTTTCCCACCAACTTTCCCTTCCATGCTGTACCTGTAGCATGGCTCCAGTTGAAAGCCAGAACTCTTGTCGTAAATTCGTAAATACCGGAATAACTGCAAAGTGTTTTTAGCCAAAATTTAAGAAAACACAAAGAGTGGCAAAGTTGTTAATAGTTGATCAAAAATTAATTATCATGTGAATTTCTCAATTGCTCAGCATTTAAGAAATATATGCCCGTATGAATATTAGAAAAATTATATCTTGAAAGAACAGCTAAGGAACAAAATAAATAAAAACAAAAGGTTAGCATTATCTTTCCTGTTTGTTACACTATTAATACTTTTCACATTTCAATTCAATAATTCTCACTAATCCTAACATGAAATTCGTTCACACCAAGAAAAGCAATTTAATAACTAACAACCAACAGAAGGTTTTAAAAGTGTTTTGAGAGTTAATAAACATTAACTCACGTGTTCTTTAAGGGTGGCAAGTTGAGCAGACGTTTTGGAAACAAAGTGAGAAGTTAGCGATGGCATGGTGATGAGATTGAGGTAGGCAAGCTCATAATCCTGATGATCCCTGAATCGGTCAACAATCCTCTTAAGGCTTGATCCATCAACCTTCAGGGGCTTGTAGCTAGCAAACAACAAAACGACATGACAAATGCACTCATGCCTTATTGGATAGGTCTTTGCTAATGTAATTTGATATTTTATGTTGTCATCAGTAAATTTTGATCACATAAAATGCTTCCAACTATCTGATGCTTATATTTTTCAAAAACATAAATCAAATATAATAAAGACATTGAATGTAAACAAATGATACATTTATTGCCTTGAAGATAAATACTAACCATTTAAAATGGTATATTACATAGAACCTAATATCACAATTACAATCAGAAACTGATTTAAAAAGACTAAATGGGAAAACATAAGACATTAATCTTGACTTGGACAAGCATTTCTAATTTTTAAAACAACACCTCATAATAATATATCTTTCCATTTATTATTTTATCTCTCCATAAACTTTTCCAAAAAGTTAAAATGCTAATAACAATAACATCATAATTTACAGTTATGAATTGAAAGTTGCACTTAACACATTTAGTTGAGTTATGACATACATTCTATTATTGAACCACAAACTTATTGTTTGATAATAAATTTGATAACTTTTAGAAAACCCTATCTACTAACTTTAGGTTCATTTTGTGAGTAACAAAACCAATTACAGGATCAACTAAAATCGATGTGGCTAAATCATCCATATCAATTAATTCCTTGTAATCAATTCTGTCACTTTTGTTAGCAATTGTGCCTGCCATCTTCTTATGCTGCAAAATAGAACATGTTATATCTAATGTTTTAGCAAATCACGTAACAATCACAATTTTTCTAGAAACTTAAAGTTACACGAACGACTTCTGACAAATAATCACCTATGCAGATGACAGCATCCGCGATCCAAATGGTGAAAGGTGCAGAATATTTGAATTAAGCACCAGTATTAAAAATTGTGATAAAGAACATCCACAACATTTTACGTAGTCATGGTGTAAATTTCATTACCGGGAAATCAACGAACCGATGGCTATGTAAACAAATTCATTTACGCTAACGATGTTAGATGTTATAGGTTTCCCAAAACATTTAATTTTCTTTTTATGTTTTGAATATACACTAGTATTTTTAGAAAACATTTTATTAAAGTTTAAGATATTTTTTATAAAGTCTAACATTTAAATATTTTTATGCTAAAGTAGTTTCCAATTTTTTCAATCCAAAAAAGGTGTGATCAAGATGTGCCACTGCACAGGGGCAACCGCCAATCATTGCGAAGTGTGTACTTTATGAGTTTCTTTGAGAATGAAGGCATGACAGTTGCCGACAGCTCTCTTTATTTTAAAACATTCCCTGAAGTAATTTCTAATCCTTGTTTTGCCTCTTTAAACAGAGGCTTCATGACATGGTGCATAGCCGCCAGACGGAATCGATGCAGTAATCTGGGCATCCGCATAAATCACTTTATACAGTTTTTCTAAGCATGGCGCATCACGACGACCAGCATAGAGAATGCACCTCCTATGTGGGCATCACATCAAAGATCCCATGGACCGCGCGGTTCAAAATATGGAACGACAAATTTTTCAGCTACTCTAGCAATGCATTTTGTACAAGACAGAGGGTGTTATTCTCTAGCTAATATTAGCAATACAAAAATTTGATTGCCTCCAACATTTTGCAAATTTACTCATTCTATTCTTCACTCAATCAACCCCAAAATAATTATAGAATAACCAAACGTGCAAAAAAGTGCCTTCAAAACAGTTTCAGTTGGTAGAATAGTTTTTAGAGCAGCATGCTGGGTTTTTATGTAATCAAACAATTGCAAACACAAAAAAGGATTCAATGCAAATCACAAATTATGCTTCAGTTGGCTCTGCCTCTTCAACAGTGGCATAGGTCTCCTCATTTGCTTTCTTGGCATCCGGAACCCATAGTCCTGAATCAATGCACCTCTTGATGTGGTACTCAGCTTCTTCTTTCGGAAGTTTTGTAACTGCATCCTGAAGCATCGCTATGTCCTTTTTCTCAAAACATTCTTTGAGTATCTGCAAAAAATAGATAAAATAATGAAACCATTTAATTACAAGAAATATTCAAAAGATATTGTAGTTCAACCATAAATTTAGGACGCAAATTTAAATTATCCAGCAGAAGGTAAAAAGTAAAGTTTTATTAACGTCCGTTGCATATCTAGATGATTAGGACGGTGACATCCAGCAGAAGGGTGAAAGAATTCATGAAGTAATATGATTTCTGATTATGACTAATGTGGAAGAAATTTAAATTTGTAAAATGAATTCACAATTCCTCGACAACTCACACCAGGCAAAGAGTCAAATACTTCAACAGGATCTAGTCCTCCTGGACCCAATCTCTTCAATCTCTCTTCCTGCATTTCCAAACACAAATGTTAAATCTGGCTAAATTTTCAAATGAATAGTCAACAAGACTTGCCTCTTCAACTTGTTTAATGGCTTCTTCAATTTTCACTTGTGCCCTGTATCGAACTCTCTCCTTGAAAGCTTCCAATTCTTCATTGAAGCCATCTGTATATTTTTTGTCCGCCAATTTAATCCTGCAACAATATCCAAGGCATTAGCTGGAATCTCAGCATTCAAATCACTAGAGACAGAATGAAGGCATTTTCATCAACAATAGAAAATAAAGGAGTTTCAAATCAAGTCAAACCTGGAAAAGAAAGCTCTGACACAACTTCTGGGATCAACATCAAGAGATCTTGCCAATTCCAAAATGAATTGCATGACAATAGTCTGATGGGCTACATGATTCATAAGGTCTTTTTTCTGCAAGTTCATTTTAAATAAGCATAAATTTCTCTAACAAAATCAAACAATAGCAAATCCTTTGACAAAATTCTGATTAATTGTAATTCAATCACATTTAACAGAATTTATTAAATATTGTGAAAATATCTAATTACATCAAATTACAATTAATCATATTATCTCATGTATCATATAAATCATATTATACATTAAACATTCAATAACAACTCTTAATCAGGCCAAATCTTCATCAAAAGTGTGTTAAAAGATTACAAAAATCCATAAATTCTTATAATGAATATAATCCAAAAGAAATGTTGTATGATAACTATAAATAGATATAATAAAAAACAAACATAAGCTTCTGTACCTCTTCCACCTCGAGATTAATGCACCAGATGACAAGGTAGTTGGCAGTTTCCTCGCAAGTCAGGTGAGGATGCTGAATAAGAAACTCCTGACTGTCGTCGTATCTTTTCAACATTCCGAATTTCTTAATCAATGATTCATTCTCCTTTGTGAAATTTTGCTGAAACACAATTAATTTGATTATGATAATCATATAGCAATTTTCATGCATTTATGATCCATATTTAATGTGGTAAATAAATGTTTAATGCCTCATATAGTTTAGGAGACAATTTTCACGAATTCAAAATGATTAAACAATGATGAAAGCAATAAACAATCTCCAGTTTAATTAGAATCTACCTGTCTTTCCAGCCTTTCATCTTCAGTGAGAAGTTCTTTTTTTCTCGGTTCATCTTTATTGATTATCTGCAATTTTATTTTAATATTTTATTTTATTTACACTTTCTGTAAATGGGTTCAGCAACAAATGGTCAATCAAATAACATTCAATTAACAATTGATATATTTTAGAGAATCTTGTTGAGATAAAATACTCACAGTCTTGCTTTTACCATCTTTACAAATTGTATCAACATTCAGTGGAGTTAGCTGATAAGATCAATAGGAAGTAATATCAACCATTAAGTAGCAGATTTTATGAGGTTAATATCAAAATTGAACTAAATCCAGCATGGAAACATGTAAATAACAACACGTAAACATTGCAGACCTTTTCCTTTTTCCTCAACTCTTCCTCCTTGGCCAGCCATTCTTCTTCCTGTTTTTTAAGGTCACTAAATTCTAGCTTTAATTTGTTTACTTCTTCAGGGAATGCCTTTAAAAAGAAAACAGGCACATGATTTAAACGTCAGTGCAAGATTTTTTGAGCTTCCACAAACAATAACTACCTGGTCACCCTGCTCAGCTTCTTTGATTTTGTTTTTTATGACAGCAAGTCTCTGCTGATAGCTTGAATAAAAAACATTAAATAAAAAATTCAAGAAAACATTCATTTACTGCATACATTGCCTGCAAAGGCTTAAAATTCATTGGCAATTAAAAAAATCAGCCAGTCAAATATCTTAAAATGTAATGAATTCTTATACATCCTTACGTCACATGTATATAGCTGCATATATAAAATGTCAGCAAAAGGTTTTACAGAAATTTGACAGAATTAAGTTAAAACAGAATCAATCAATGCTTACTCATTCTTGTTTTTCTCAAATTCTTCTTTTTCCTTCTTATCCTTCTCCATTCTTTCTAATCTGGCCTGATGTCTCCACCTGAACAAACTTGGAGTATCAATATTAGGATGAGTGTCATCTTCATCATCGGATATCTAAAATTGCAATCATACATTTCATTCTAAGAAGAAAAACTAAATGAATTGTTTACCAATTGCGCAAATAACCGCCCACTAACTAAAAATCAAATTCAAACCTCAATGTGATCCCATTTACTATAATCGAGTTTTTTTGACATATTGGACTACTTAAACTAGCGCAGGCAAACTTCTATCGACAATCGCAGTGTTTTCTTTTTAGATTCAGGAATGCTCTAGAAATGAATTCAGAATGTAAGAAACTAACATAATTAAAATGGGTTGATACAAGCAAATTAAGAATTAAAAGACTCTTAACTTCATACATTTATTTTAACAAAGTTTTATTTACTTTAACAATAAAAATAAGACATTGTTTCTCAATAAATTTTGAGAGTTCAATTCATGTTCGACGTTAGTTAAAATTTAGTTATTTAAAGCGACTTTACTTAGGAAAATTTTCACGACATATAGTCCAGCAGATTCGTTTCTGTTCTTATTTTAAAGCGGAACTAATATATGTTATTCAGCAACGTCACGCGAATTGCGTTTAACAATAAACACACATTTTAACTCCTCAGTAAATCCATTTATTGAAATGATCGCGTTTTTTGGATCAAATTGATATTTTACACGATTCAAGTTTTTATTTGGGATTATTAAGACACAAAATTGAGATAAATGTTTGACAATTTAAAGTCACCTAGCACTTTCTTAGGGAAGAAATTCAACATTACCTGTTTGCTTTCTGCGCTCCTTAATTAAGCTGTCATAAATTCTTATCAAGATAAAAACAAATAATCTAAGATCTTGACTATAGTGAGATATATTTGAAAAAATGGACTTAAGGTTACACAAAACTAAATAACGAAACCCTTCTCGTGCTTGAGCAAACTTCAAATTTCGGCACTTCCGATCAACCTATCTCAAAATATGCCCATGCACACTAATTCTTCATTCGCGCAATACTACACTTCTAACAACAATAAGATTTCGTGAAGTTAGTCGTCCCCAACCTCAGAGATTATTTTGAATAAAATTGGATTTTTATTTCGCATACGTACACCAAACGAACGCAGCCTCTGCCGATAACATGCTCAAGGTTTGAATTTGTGTTGTGCCACTGGGCGATTGAAATACGATGCAATAGGCCAAAAGAAGCGATGCCGACAACCATTAAGGAAGCTATAACAAAATGGGAAGAGCGAACCGGACAGAAAGCAGCTGAGAGCCTAAAAGTTGAGCTCTGGGGCCAGACGCCATTCATAGAAAAAATGGACGCCACGTTAAGCATGCTGGTCAAATGTGAAAAGCTGTCTCTTTCCACAAATGCTATTGACAAAATCTCAAATTTGAATGGCTTAAAAAACCTCAAGATTCTTTCTCTTGGCAGGAACAACATCAAAAGCCTATCAGGAATAGAGGCAGTATCAGACACTTTGGAACAATTGTGGATATCCTACAATTTCATAGACAAACTGAAAAGCATTGTGCTGATGAAGAAACTTAAGGTTCTCTACATATCATACAACTTGATCAGAGAATGGACTGAAGTTACAAGAATTAATGAGTGCCCCCAGCTGACTGAAGTTCTCTTTATTGGTAACCCACTCTGGGATAAACATAATGCAGATGGAGATTGGACAGCCCTTGCTATGAAAAGGCTTCCTAATATCAGAAAGTTAGATGGATGGCCTTGTATAAGAGAAGAAAACCTGGGGAGATATTTTGCAAAATAGACTTTTAGAGCTTTAAATTGAAAATGAAAAAGTTATTTAAGTTAGTCAATTGATTACAATTTATTTCATTTGTACAATTGTACAAAGTTTCCTTAAAGTTGGACTTTTTTGAATATGTCATGTAAAATTTAATTAACCAAACAATCCAAGATTTAATTTCAGCTATACACAATGCCGTGTAAAAACAAGTTCAGTATTACAGAATCACAATTATTCAAGAATATCCTCAAACAAACAAAATTTATGTGGTGTTAAAAAGAGGGAAAAAAAATCTGTCTGCAACTACATGAAGTCCCTGAATGCCTAAAAAAGCAGTTATTTGAACATATCAAAGTATGAATCAAAAACCAAATTGAAGAATGTACTCACTCCCTCAAATGAGTTCTTAGTTTCATCAGGAGTGAGTATTCATCCTGATTCTGCACCTGTTTAATTCGACCACTCTCAATCCAATTTAAAAAAACACATATTGCAAAGAACATTCATACCTTGATGTAAAGGCAAGAGTTACTTCTTTTTAATTTTGAAACCTAAAAATATAAAATGTTATTTTCATTTTAAAATTAATCATGACTTATCTAATTTTAGAATTAAATTCTATCATGAAGTTCTAATTTGTAGTTTTGCAACTAATCTATTTTTAGCAGTTTTTAAACATTTTAATTACAACTTTAACTTTGCATTAGGTTCATTAAACAATAGGTATTTTAAAACATTTTAACAGAGCAAATACGAAATCTACCTGATATTCAGAATTTTCATTGTTATCTTTCTTATCAACCTAAAATAAAATAAATTGCAGCTCAAATTTGAAGAAGTCCTCACAGTCCTACCTGGAGTGATTTCTTTGATTCCAGTATTCCAGAACCAAACTTTTCCGTTTCTCTGGACCTCTTGTCTCTACCAGGGCTTGCACACACGACAGTTTTTATAGACTTTCGACCTAAAACTTGTTCCTTGTTTTGCAACCAATAAATGACCTGGAACTGTCTCCTTGCAATTCCTCCAAGACACGTCGAATAACATTGGAACTTCAATGGAATGTTGAAGGTGCCTTTGCCATCTCAAATGATCATCACTAATATATCTAATGAGCCCAATTAATTAACTTAAAAAACAAGCATACTTGAGACTGCATGGTAGTCAATACAAACATAATGGTGCTCAGAGCCAGTATGAATGCCATAAATTGCTCCATCAATGTCAAGTCTAATAAGGTGTCTGGAGGCATTTTTATCTGGTCCATCCGTCATATGGTTTGGACATGCTCGTACTGGATCATTGGCATGATGGGACAGAAGAAACATAGGGGTGAGAAATATTTTTGTGCCAAAAGGAACATCCCCCAGTGAACTTATGACTGCATAGCATGGTATCTGAGGCCTCACAAACAGTGTCTCTAGTCTTTCTGAATACTTCAAAGTATTAGTTAGTTAATTAGTAGCACAATTTAGAAATAGATATGTATATAGAAAAGTATAATATTTAAATCATTAAATTAGTTATTAAAGAGCTTCAAATAAAGCAAAAAAATCAAATACAAATTTGTTGAAAAACATTGTTATTATCATAAATTTCACTTAAAAAACCAAAATATACGGTGTAGCTGATGGATTTCGTGACCCTGGCTGCTTCTCTGAACATGACATCAAAGCCACATTTCCCTACCATCCTTTCACTAAAGTAAGGTTAAAAAGCAACTGGATGACAACTGAGCATTTGAGAAAAACAAATCATAAACAGTGAATAAGCCACAAGATTTAAAGCTACAATCAAATCTCCTTACTATGCCACCTGACAAAAGTGACAAAGTAGCGAGGGTTTGTAAAAGCGGTCCTATTTTCTCAAATAAAAACGCCTTTATTCTTAAGAAACGGATTTATTTTTTCAAGTTATCCATCAGCTCTTCCAAAACTCTCTTATGGGCTGAATTTGAAGAAAAATAACAAAAGAACGACTGATTGAAAAGGGAAAGGTTCTAGAACCAACTAAAGAATAACAATTGTCTAGATTTGAAAATAAAATTCAATTAATGTAGTTTAGTGATGGGCAAATTTATATATACATTCATTAGATTATTATAAATAATCGAACACTGCGCAGAAATACAGACTTTTTCACGATTCGTGCCTTTTAACAGTCACACAATATTGGCATACAGTGCTAGAAAAAATGTTACGACAGTTCCCATTTTTTGTAATAACTTAAGTTTAAATTATCGTACGAAGCTCAAATTTAAAAGAGCTGTATAATATCCTGAAATAACATAACTCGTTTATTTTTTTTCACTTTGATCAAGAATTAAGCTCAAATCCCACAAAAATCCATTTTTTTGCATAGAAATATTGTTATGACAGGTTAATAAAAAACTCATGAATTTCAGTATTTTGGCAAAAATTTTTATTTAAAACTAAATGAAATTATGTTTCAATAGGATGTCATTCCTCCTTTCTTAGAAATAACATCTATGCACTTATTCTTCATGAAGAAAATCAGTGTTTTGATGACCTTTTCATCCAAATTTCTCCAGGCGCTCCAAATCGCTTTTTTCAATTCATTTTTTATGTTATATTGATGTCCATTGCCATAAACTGATCTTGAAAGAAGGCCCCAGACATTTTCAATCGGATTCAAGTCAGGTGAACACGCAGGCCAGTCCATCACTTGCATGTTGGACTCCTGGAAAAATGCTCTGGTTGCCTTGGAAACATGAATAGGAGCATTATCTTGCTGAAATTCATGTTGTTTTGCTTCAGCAAAAGGAAGGAGATGATCCTTGAGCATTTTGATGTACTTCTGAGAGTCCTGCCTCCCTTTCAAAAGCACCAGTTCTGTTCTCCCAAATGCTGAAATTCCTCCCCATACCATCACAGAGCTTCCTCCGTGTTTTCTGCTAAAAAAAAGCATCTCTTTCTTTTCTAAGACCATGCCAGTAGTATTTATAGCCATCTGGACCATCAAGGTTGAATTTTTTTTCATCTGTGAAAATTAAGCATTCCCATCTTTCGTTGTAGTTGACCATTTCTTTGGCCCAGAAGAGGCGTTTTTCTTGTGATGGACTTTCAACGCTGGAGCTCGCTTTCGCATTTCGACTGTCTACTTGAATTAAGATAATTGCAGACTGTCCTAACATAGACATCCAAGTCCAGCTTATCTTTTAGCTGTTTACACGAATATTCCCCTTGTGAAGCCTCCCTGATGAGACGTCTATGAATCTGATTTGAGAGTTTTTTCGGTCCTCCGCCCTTGTACTTCTTCCCATATGAGTCTGGATCATCCAAAAAACATTTGATGACAGTTCTTGACCTATTCAACTCATTTGCAATCTTTCTTATTGAATAGTTTGCCTTCCTAAAGGCCTTAACTTGTCCTCTTTCTCCTTCTGTCAAACCTGCTTTCTACCCCATGATGAAATGAATGTAAAAGGAAGTTTTGAATTTCACACTCCTTTATATAGCCTTCTTAATGACAATTTAATGTTTGATCTTTCCAATAAGCCCTTGAAATTGATGAAACGAGCCCAAAACGGAAACTGTCGTAATAATATAATAAATAAATAAAAGCTACTCTTCAAGCTAGAGAGATATGGGGTGCACCACATGGTGGTTGTGTGGATTGGTAATTATTTGTCGGGCCGGAGTTTCCAGGTGAGGGTCGGTGGGGAGCTGTCAGACTCGTTGCCTGTGACTAGCGGGGTCCCTCAAGGCAGCGTACTTGGTCCATTGCTGTTTCTCATATATATTAACGACATATACACAGTTTGTGAAAACGTATTCTTGTTTGCGGACGACACAAAAATATATAGTTATTAGCGAAGAGGAGGACTGCAGCAAGTTACAGGTGGACGTGGATAACGTAATTGATTGGTTCAACAGATGGCAAATGAAAGTTAATATGAACAAATGTTGTGCACTGCATGTAGGGGGAAACACCACTTGAATAGCTACCAGCTATCAGACCTAGATGGAACAAAATATGAAATTCCAGTTTACAACTCGTTCACGGACCTTGGAATTATAGTAGATTCAGATTTAAAATTCAAAGAACACATTCTCTCACGGGTTAAGAAAGCAAATATGATGTTGGGTATCATAGCAAGAAATTTTAGATATCTGTCGGATTTTGCTTTCGTGGGTTTGTATAAGTCTTTGGTGAGGTCTCAGTTGGAGTATGGAGTACAGGTGTGGAGCCCTTATAGACAGGGATTGATTGATGCGATAGAAGGGGTACAAAGAAGAGCTACAAGATTAAGACAATCCTGTAGGAACCTTCCTTACCAATCGAGACTAGAGAAACTGAAATTGCCAAGTTTGTGTTACAGAAGAAAAAGAGCTGATTTGATTTTGTTGTTTAAGTTGTTGACAAGTGGAACGAGAGATTTAGTTTGTCCTTCCCTTTCTGTCTGCACATATTCCAAGACCAGAGGACATGAAAGAAAACTGATGACAAGACTGGCCCACAAAGATTGCAGAAAGTTTTATTTTTGCAACAGAGTGGTCCAGGAATGGAACAGTTTGCCACAGGAGGTTGTGATGTCAAGGGATGTGGAGGAGTTTAAGAGAAACTTGGACGGTTTTTTTGTTAATAGAATTTACAATTTAGATTGAGGGGTTGGCGCACTGGTTTTCGTTTTGTTTTCGGTTTCGGCGAGGGGCCGTTGGCCTGAGCTGATTTTTTTCAAATAAAAAAAATAAAATAAAATAAAAAAATATTTCCAGGCCAAAAATGGTTCATTTGCATAATTTACAGGAACCATTAACCCACATGAAAGGAAATTTTACACGATGTTTACAAAAGGTGTTTTATATAATTGCTGAAAATTTCAGCAAGATATGTTAATTTGTAAGGAAACTATCCATAAAAAGTGGGTATGTCGTAACAATATTTCTAGCACTGTAATAGCGAGAGTAGGGGGTAGCATAATATCTAATTTATTTTGTATTGAATTTTGTCGGGACAGAGCAAAAGTGGTGTAATAGCGAGAGTGGCATAGTAGCGAGATTTTACTGTATTTAAATCATAGCTAGTGTTTGGTAACTTATCATTCCTCATTAATGATTAACGAAATATTAAGCATTACAAAAAATGGTATCTTCATAAAAATCTCAACATTGAATGTATATTCGAAAATGCAAATACCTTGAAAGAAAGGAAATACTTTTGGCCTAAAAATAAACAAATTAAAATCTGGCATTAGGAAGAGTAATGGAGTAAGGACTCAAAAATCAGCATTTTAAAGATCTAAAATTAATTAATAAATAATTATAATGATGGTTGTTGTGATGATGATGATAATATTCTTGTTGATGATGATATAGGAGCTTGCATGGGTGCTTGGTTTACAAAGTAGTTGTCCCTTATTGTTGTTGTATGAATAACAGTTGATAAGAATCCTGGTTTAGATAACATCCATCCAAAACTTATTCATGAGACAAGGGCTGAAATTGGAGAGGCTTTGGCAAATTTGTTTAAGAAGTCCTTCAGCTCTGGGAAATTACCAAGGAACTGGAAAGATGCAGTTATAGTTCCACTATTTCAAAAAGGATGTAAAAAAAAGGCAACTACAGGACAGTGAGTCTAATTTCTGTAATGTGTAAGGTGGTGGAAAGAATGATCAAAGAAAGCATGTCAAAGTTTTTTGAAAAAAATAAAGTGATCGTGAGAGTCACAATGGATTCACCAGGAATAGATCATGTCTTACAAACCTGTCGGAGTTCTTTGAGGAAGTGTATGACTGGGTTGACAAGAAGAAATCAGTAGATGTTGTGTATTTAGACTTTGCTAAGGCATTTGATAAGGTACAGCACCATTGATTAGAGAAAAAGCCTATTTCATGTGGTGTAAGTGGTAGACTTTTAAAATGGCTTGTAAACTGGTTACATAACAGAAGACAAAAAGTAGGAATGGGAGGAATATGCTCTGAATGGCTACCTGTTCTGAGTGCTGTTCTACAAGGATCTGTAATGGGCCCCTTACTTTTTTGTGTCTACATAAATGATCTTGATGATGGAATATCATCAAAAATATCAAAATTTGCAGACGACACAAAAGTAAGCGGGAAAGTCAGTAAGAAAGAGGATGTGGATAAATTCCAGACTGACCTAAGTAAATTATTCAAGTGGTCACAGGAGTGGCAGATGCTATTCAACGTGAGCAAATCATGCATATGGGAAGCAAGAATAAGATGGTAGAATATGAGTTCGGGGGACATGTTTTAAATCAGTCAGAACAAGAAAGAGATCTGGGAGTGATTATGCATAAGAGTGGGAAATCCTTAATTATGCACATCTGTAAAAAAAGTCAACCCGACGGGATATACTCCCGCTGATGGGCTGCCCGTTCCAACGACAAAAATTTTAAGCCAAAAATTTCCAAAATGTTTTGAGGATTTAAATGTTGAACAATTCAATTATTTCGACATGTATTCTAATTAATTTAACATACAATTTAAATAATTTAACCAACCTTTTCATATTTTTCTTGTTCTGAATGAAAGTTGTCTTTTTGTGACAAGTCCTGATAAATTAACTTTATTCTAAACTTAAACAGAGCATAAAAATAGAAGTAAAGCATATTTGCAGTTCATATAAAACAAACCAGGATCTCATCAGCCAAACTCTGATATTTCTCATTTTGGCTAGAACATGCACCTTTGTGCAGATCCTCATCTGAACATGCTCTGTTAAGATTCTTAGATTTTAATGCTGTAAGCTCGTGGATGTCTTCGATGTTTAACCTGAATTATGTCCATCAAAACAGTTCACGTAAGAAAATGTAAATCCAATACACTAGCAATCAACTTCAACCACCATGAATCAGAAATCTGTTCTTCTAGGTATTTAAATGTTTTTTCCGAGAGAAGTGAACTTAAATTGGAGGACTGAGAATCTGAGCATTAAACAAAAATTGTATAAAGGTAACAGCTTTAAAACATCACATTTAATAAATGTCAACCGTTGTCTCACCCATCTAACAAAGAAACACCGGCTCCTAAAAGCATGGAGAAGGACAACCCGTAGCCATAAATAGTCTTGGCGCAATTCTAAACATGAACTGAGGTTATGAAACAAAAAATGTTTGGGTAATGATAACGCCAAAAACAGATGATTTTACATAACGTAACATTAATTTATAGTGGTTTAAGGAAACCACTCCATTTTGTTTTAGATTTGCCTAAATATTCACAAATATAAATTAAACAAGCACTAAAGATTGTTAAAAACGTTAGCCATCTAAAAGAAGATTTTGCTTATGCTGAAAGAAAACGTTTCTAGTCGTCCTGTGCCCTACTTGTAGAAGGCGGAATTATATTAATAATAGAAGGACACATTTTAAGGAGGTTGTAACTAATTAGCAAGGATGCCATTTCAGCTATTTCCAAGGGGGCTGTGCAAACCCTTCACAACTTATAACGGAGACGATAATTTTTGCTTCTAGCCAAGATTCAGGGGAGGGGGCGGGATATGACCTTTTTTGCGTTAGGAGATTGATCAGTAGGAATATACTATCCAGGGATAAAGCTTGTTGCGTCACTCTTTAATCCAATTTTTATTTTCTTGTTATGTTGTAACATCTCTCCAGTGCTCCTTTAAAACGTTAGGAAAAAGATAACAGTCTAGAATTCATTATATTAAAAACAGCGAACTACAAGCCGGTGATGCGAATATTCTTCAAAAGCTTCTCAAAAGTGTCTGCTCCTAATGTAGGGATGCTACTGTGGGACAAAGTTCTGTTTCCTGCAAGCTGAAGAAAAAGATGAGACATTTCTAACTTTTCAAATTTCTAGCTGAAAATCGTCGACACTGAACTAGTAAAGGAAACGTTGCCTTTACCCATGACAGTATAGTATATTACAGCCGGAATAAACCAGTCGGACTCGGAACTCTTATGAGTTTAATGATGAGTTAATCATTCACTAATTACCTTTATTCACTTCTGGATCTCGTCTCTAACTCGACATTTTGCCTGACCCGCTAATCGGCAACCCGTGTTCAGACCGCATGGATTCCGATCGTCTATGTTTGCAATTTGGGTTTTCGGTATATTTTCGGTATAATTTTTGGGTTTGGGTATTCTGTTAAATTATTTGCAATTCTAGTTTGTGTTTTTCCAGTAAGATTTTTCTGTCGACTCTCTGGTAAAACAACTAATCCAATCGACTGCTTTCTGGAAGTAACTTTCTCAAGGCGCCTTGCTTTCCACTTCGCTTGACAGCATTCACTTTCAAATAATGCAAAGCGGAATTAGAGCTTATAGCTGCACACTAAAATGTGGCACAGTTGGTTCGTACACGACCCATTCACCCCTACTCTCCTTACTAGCGCAACGTCTTGGAAAGTGGCAAATATAATATTCTTTAGATTGTGCGTGAAGGTTGGCTCAGAGGGTAGCGTGCCTGCGAACGAAAATTAAAGCCTTAAACCTTTCTAAACCTAATAGATCTGATGATTTCTTGCGCTAAAGTTCAACTTATCAATGAAATTTGGCTTCAAGCTTATTGCTTATGGCTTGCATTAGTTGTCTCAGCTCTTTGATCTCAAAATACCTTACGATTTTGGTCGCTTTGCGTATGTTCATGCCTTCATTTAACTTGATATTACAGATTAGAAATCATATATGAGTTTTCCAACATCATAATACTTTGGAAATTCTAATCACATTTTAATTTGGATTTTATTTTATGCATACATTTTATGAAGGATAATAATTATTTTAAAATTTTGTTTTATGTCTGATTATCAATCAATTTACAATTTAGTTCCCATCTTTTAGTGACAATAAACATCATGCAATAAATACTTTGCGAATCGATAAATATCGGAACAGGTTTTAAAGTTTACATATTCCCTTTGGCGTTGAAGTAAGTCAAAAGTTTGTTCACCAATGATTTATTATTCTAAGTTTCTAGCGTGCTTTTTAAAGTTCTTTCATAACGTTTTAGGTTGTAGATATAATGGCAACAATCAGATTCGGTAAGAGACCAGCTCCCGATGATATTGGATCGATATTTTCTAAAGTGCCGAGAAGAGATGGAATGCAAAGCATCGACACACTTGGGATGAACTTTATTCCTCAACATGCAGTAATTAATAATTGCCAATTTGATGATTTGAATCAAAAGAAACAAGATTACCAACGAAGAACCGTACGATTTATTCTTAAAGTCCATGGAAAACAGATTACACTTGGTCAAGTTCCAATCTTCAATAGCAGCGACTTAAACGTGAGTCTTGAGAGACTTAAAGCTCACGAACTTGCATTGAGAAATTTCGACGAGAAAACCCTTGATTCGATTTTCATAGGAAAAGAATCCGCCCTCTACTATTTTAACTCTCGGACATTTTTCAACATTTGGAACTCAAAAACCATCGGTAGCTTAATTTTTACGATATTTCACACGTGAACCGATCTGTAAATGTTTAAACTTTATTTAATTCAGGAATCAGAAATATTGACTTCTTGGGAGGTTATACGTTAATCGAGAAGATCGGAGAGGGAGGATATGGCCAAGTATTTCATGCTAGGAGGAAAATAGACAACAAATTGGTTAGAAGTGCTTACTAATCTATTACAAAATATGCGATTGATATTATTTGTTGGCTTTGTAATCAATTTAAATTATTGATCGAATTATTTCAAGGTCGCCGTCAAATTCTTCCAAAAGAGTCCGTTAAAGGAAAGGTCACATCCTTCGATAAAGACATCGCACCCGAACCTGAAAAAAGTTCCAACTGAAGTGAATGCCTTGATTGAGTTGGAAGGAGTGCCTGGAGTGGTTCAACTTCACGAAATTTACTTCAGTTCTAAAAATGATTACATCCTCGTAATGGAGACATCAAATGATTTTATAAGTCTTAAACATTACTTGCGTAAGCGAGGAAGACTACCTGAGGAGGAAGCTTGTTACTACTTCAAGCAGATTGTTTCGTCCTTATATTTTATGTATCAAAAGAAACGCCATCACTTTGATTTAAAAGGATCCAATATCTTGATAGATTCAAACTGCAGACGCACGACATTAATTGACCTTGGAGGAGCGCAGCGGGTTCTAGGGAAAAACTTCACAAATTGGGTCGGAACAGAAAAAAATTTTCCACCTGAGTATTACTCTGATCAGTAAGTCGTTTCTGTTTACCAGACATAAATTTACGAATAACATAATGTTTGGTGCTTCAGGAAATTTTATGGTATCCCTGTCGAAAGTTGGGGTCTCGGCTTAATCCTACTTCAAATGACAACAGGTCATCTGCCAGTATCTTCGAATCAAAAGGAAAACTTTAGAAGGTCATACGAAATACCGAGTAACCTTTCGGCTGGTAAGAAATTTAAAATTGAGTGTTTTTATTGACTAGTAGCATAAGCACGTTAAGGATTTCTTAATATGTGATGTGTTTCTGACAGATCTTAGAGATCTCATAGGGCAGTGTCTTTCAAGATGTCTACGAAGTCGTCCGAATTTCAAAAAAATTCTTGAAAGTTCATGGATTAAAAGGCTAGAAAATGTTCCTTTTACTATTTGCAATGATTATCATGAGCCAATTCTTGTAAATTACACACTGTTACGTCTGGAGGAAATGGCACCCAATTTTATAAAATAATGTATCACATGTTTCAAGAAGAACATGATGTGTCTATTTAATAAGTCTGTTGTCTAAATAAACCAATTACTCAAATGAAGAATGTTTCTGAAGTTAATGATAATACACTTTAAATTATTATATCAGTTAAGTATTGTGATTTGACAAGGATATCAAAATAAATTAACGTATCTTATAAAACATTTATGAAGGCGAAATTTTGAACTGTACAAATTACGTTAGGCGAATGCACAACACAAGATCGCCATCAGACTCAATAAAAAGGAGCTGTTGCTTTGACTATCCAAAAGTTTGATAGCTATTCAGGCTTTTCAACTTTTCCAGATTGTTAAAGGCAATGTGGTCCTTCATTAACCAACTTCTGAAGCACTGAAGAAATGGGTTGGTTTGGTCTTTTCAGATTTGTGTCTTCACGACAAACTTTTATGTATGTATTTCGTATACGTAGCAAAACGTATCGAATTCTGAACTTAAAACACTCCTTTCCGTTTTAATTTTATTTTTTAACGTTGCAAATAATTGTTTTCACTGCATTTTATTAGCATTTAAATTTCTCCAATTTCTGCAAGTTCTATTGGATCTATGCCATACATAGGGCCAAGAGGTATTTCTGTTTGAAAATGACGTTTCTTTCGATAAGGCTGCCATGAGTTTGAGGAGCAGAAGATGAAATTACAAAATTATGATTACAAAAACATTCTATGTTTAAAAGGCACTTCTGAAATTAATTAATTACAATTGATTAATTTTAGCAAGTAAAAGTTTTTATTTCACTCTAATGGACAGTAAGGAAGTACAAAATATTTGTTATGACCAATATTGTGGAAGATATTGCCTTCAGTCACACAATTCATCATAATCGTAGCCGGCCTTCCCTATAAGCCTACCAGGGGCCCCACGACCAAAATTAGTGAGATTAACTTTATCCAAAAATATATTGGAGTATATTTTTCATTTCAATTTTTTATAATAATAAATAAATTAAAATTCATTCAAATAATGAACAAATTTTAAATATCAATTTAAAAAGCACGCATCATCAAATTCACTTTTGCGGGTGATATTAGGAATTATATTAATATAATGCAAAATGTGGTGTTGCGTCAGTTGCGTTATGTGTAGCTTTTAAACATAACTATATACAATAGCAACAAATACTTTTGAAATTTTGGCTTTCTCTGAGTGTTCATACGCAAATTAAATTCTGTATTAAAAGCCAATACGCTCATGCGCGACGATGCAAAGTACATGTATGTAGTAAAATAAATTTACTTAACTGTCAAAATTGCATGAAAATCTAGACTTTGACTTTTTAAATTTTCGAATTGTTTTCCTAGTGTAGAAAAAAATAATCATGTTGATTTTCAAATATGAAGAAATTGTCATGAGTTTGTTGGAAATAAGGCACCATCAAAGTAAAGCTTTGAAAACTGGCGTACCAACTGTTCTTGCCGCCCGGGCGGTCATAAGATTTGCCGACCTCCTTCTTGACCATTAATAATCATTTATCTTCAAAATTTCTAAAAGCTCTCAGATATTTATTTTCATGGAACTAATTAATCAAATTAAAAATTTACAAACAAACAAACATTCCGCGCTTTTCTCTCCGCGAAGTTATTTTTTATAACAGTCTCGAAATAGAGTCCATCCGCAAGTTCCCTCATTGAAGAGAAGACTGCCAAGTCTGTAAGCCTTGTCTGGCTCATCGAATATCTAGGGTAGTTTTTATTAACATGTAAGTTTGGAGAATGAGCGCTTACATCTAGCAACACTAGTAGCTTGGGTTAGGACTATCACAACAGAACGCAGCAGGATCACAATATTAGGGGCAGAATCCCCAAGGTGGTATCTTTGTATGAAGTCGAAAGAGTCCATCGATTTTATCGTTTCCTGAAGCTTCCACAAAATACTTCCAAAAAAATTACATCCGATCGCCTCAGACTCTGGGGATCCTATAGGAAACTCAGAAAAGGCGGAAATGCTAGCCCGATCCTTTGCATTAGCCAGCAGCAACCTTTCCCCGCTCTTCGCACAAACCAAGACTGAATAGCGTTTGACCCCTGATCTTTTCATCCCAGAGGACTCGCCCCTCTCTGATCCCATCAGCATCTCCGAAGTCCTTGATGCACTGAGGAAATGCGGAAATTCATATCCGGGACCAGATGGCATCCACCACGAGATGCTAAGAAGGCTCTCAACCGCAAGCCTCAAAGGGATCGTAGGTCTCTTCAACCAATCCTGGTCATCCGAAATGGTTCCTTCATGGAAGAGGGCTGTAGTAGTCCCAATCCCGAAGAAAGGGAAGCCCCTTAGCTGCCCCCCTTATTACCGCCCATCTCTCTGACGTCCACTCTTTGCAAACTTCTGGAGAGGGTGATTGCCATGAGACTCAGATGGTTCCTAAAGAGCAAAAACCTGTTGAATCAGTACCAAGCTGGTTTCAGAAAAGGCGGAGGTGTGGACCACTTAGTCAGACTGGTGCAAGATATTGCCTAGTAATCAACCAAGAAGCAGATGACTCTTGGGGTCTTCTTGGATTTGGAAATGGATCCACAACATCCACCAGACTAGAAGTATTCAAGTGAGGGTTGGATCAGCTCTCTCCGAACCAGTCGTATTAGAAAACGGCACTCTATAAGGCAGCGTCCTCAGCCCTCTTTTATTCATCATCATGATGAATGCGATTCCAAACCCACAGAAAGAAGTCGAGCTGTCAATGTATGCCGACGACATTGCTCTATGGACGACCGGGACGTTCTCAAAAGCAATGGTAACACGCATGTAGAAGCATCTTAACATCTTAACAAACAGCTGGATCGAGAGGAGCAAAGCCAACATTAGACTTCGCATCGGAAAGGAGCAAATCCCCCTGTCACCAATGGCCACCTTCTTAGGAATTGTCCTAGACACAAGACTAAGTTGGTCTGATCAGAGACTGTCAAGACACGTTACTTGAAAAGACTCAATGCAATGAGGGCTATCTCGGAAAGCTCATGGGTACTAGCAAATCCATTCTGCTACAAGCCACCATCCGCTCCGTCCTCGACTATGGCTGCGAGGTGGTAGACCTGGGGTGCAAACAGATCAGGGACAAGCTTCAGTACCAAGCGCTGAGGATCTGCTGTGGTGGCATGAGGGAAACAAGTAACTCGTCTCTACCGGTGGAATGCGGTAAGCTTCTTCCAGACTTACGTCTTAAGAACTGATTCATTCTTAATGGCGATAGACTTGAGGGTGTGGTTTGTCTGAATCATTTAAAGCTAAATACTTAATTTCAGACGGCAAAATGTCCAAGTCTCAAGCTAGGCTAGGAATATAATTATCATCACAAGTTTCACGGTGTGAAAAAGGCCTATTAGTTTGCAAGACAATGAACTTGCTGAAATCTGCCAGATATTTCTTCATTCAACCTTTCGATGATACACAGCATTTCCCGTCTCAACTCAGCGTCAAGTCCCAGTGTCGCGTACCAACTTCAAATCCATTCGTTTTTTGCGGATTCGACACTCCATGCTTACACACATTTCAGAGCAAAGTTTTTTGGATTCTGTTGCACTTTCTACGGAATAACGCTCCGCTTTCCTTTACTCTCTTCATTACGGTAACTTCTTTGAAAAATCAGAGATTCTGGAAATTACATAATGGATGGAAGCTTCAGGCTGCTCACGAATAAAATATAACATATGGTCTTGGAATTGACGTTATTTAATATTTCACGAAACGTTTTAAGAAATTAGTAAAGTGATTTTCATTGGTGGCTCATACATGTTGTACATCAATAGATGCGTTATACCAAATACTAACTTGAAATCTGATCCTTCAAAGGATACAGTCAAAAACTGACAAAAAGGGGCCGCCATTTTTTCAATTTTTTAATTTTGACGTACTCCTTCAAAATGCCGCCCCTCCCTTGGTACGCCACTGCGGCCACCACAATCTTCCCGTTCACAAGAGCACACCTACGCAAAGTAGACAGCACTGCCATTTAATGAATCCATTTCGTACTTCAACACAATAAACCAAAACTGAGGTTTCTTTAACAATTGCTCTGTAGAAGTATTTAAAATGTAACTATCGAAATATTGAATATTGATTTAAAAAGTAGAAGTACCTTATCGCACAGACATTAGTATCCTTAAACCACTATAAATTAATGTTATGTTATGTTATGCATTATTGCTCCAATGACTGAGTATGACAAGGACAGTTTTCAACATTGAAATAGTCATTTTTAATACAATCTCTCACTTCATTGCCTAAATTTTGCTCAAAAATCACATGTTAGTTGGCACCCCGTCATAATAGCCCGGCGACAAAATAGCCCCGTCAAAATAGCACCCTCAAAATATAAAACTCATTTCATTTAATCAAATTTGAAATAAGTTCTAGGTTAATGTATCAACTCATATAAATATTTTTTTTATAAAGATACATTGACGGGGATGTTTTGACGGAGCTATTTTGTCGCTGGGCTATTTTGACGGGTCACCCATGTTAGTTAATGTAATGCTCGCTCAATACACTCTAAAAATTTAGAAGCTTAAAATCTTAATAAAGTAAATAACCAATATCTGGTCAAATATTTGATTTGCTTTAAATAATTTTCAATAACAAAGTCAAATTTGTGACTTTTATTGGCAATCATAGAAGACCATAGAAAATCAGTAAAGTTCATGCATTCACACACTAATTAACAATGATAGAAAATGTAGATCTGTATTGCAGCCAAACTTTGACTAAATTCTTTAGTTAAATCCACTAAATATTTTTATTATAATAGTTTTAAAAGTAGAGCTTGAGATGGGTAGGCAGCATATAATGGAAAAGAAAGTCAAATTCTAACTTTTAGAGAAAAAAAGCCATATAAGCTCAACATGGTCATGTTTGGCAACAACGTTCAACCAGTTATAAAGATCCATGACGACAATGTCAATCTAGTATTTCTTGAAATAGTCTTCAACACCTACTGGGTTAATTGGGCTTTAAATACCATTGATGTGGGCATTGAAGCATACTCACTCCTCTTCTAGAACTTTTATTTTCTAGAATTGTTTTTGATATATATAGTTCTTATTTATTGTGGCTAATGAACGTACAACAGGAATTCCATTATTAATATTACAAAAATCAACTTGATGACATCCGAGTGGCCAAAAAACTTAAAGATTATGAAAAGAATAACTAAAATGTAAACATACAATTAGAGGGTCGTAACTTGTCAGTACTGCAGTATATGGGAATCCAGGGTTTTAAGTCGTTTTGAGTTATCTGTGAGAACAACACCATTTAATTGTTGAGTTCATTAATCAATAAGATTAATTAAACGACTAAATGTGGAATAATTTTTAAATATTTAATAATGAGATGAAAAAATATCTACTTTTCTCCCTAAACTTTGTCGCACTAAATTCATTTTTGTTTGAAGGGGGTATGCATTCATTATCACTGCTTTCCATGCTAAGGAAACTATCGCTGTTTTCACCATTTTCTATAAAATTACCTAAAGTTAAAAAGAGAAAATGTGATTGAAATTAAAAGACATCTAAGCAGTAGACCCAGTGATGATAATGGCTTCATACCCGAAGTATCAACGTCGCTAGTTAGAGGTGAACCAACATGGGATAAATTGGCATCACTTTCTGATTCGCTGTCGACAACAGCCACCTCAGACCTCGGGGAATTTAAATTTGTATGCTGCAGTATGCTAGTCTTTGAGCTGCGATGTAAAAGCTGTTAGTTATTAAAAAATGTAAATGTACATACATAAATGTAATGTGAAACTAAAAATACCATACTTTTGATAAGCTTGTGAACCATTTAGCTGTGGAGATAACGGTATGCCTTTATTGCTGATCATATACTTGATCGGATTTGTGGAACCGTTGAAGAAAGTCACCTCACCAGGCAGCCTCTTCTTTAAGGTAGAACCAAGTGTACAAACTGCAGTCTGCTGATTTTCAGAAACTGGATTGATTCTGTATTCTGGAAGAGGTGGCGGTTCTTTCCAGTTGTAATGTAACGATTCCGTGTCACTCGGTGGGGGGTGTTCAGGAGGAGGAGGAAGGAACAAGGCAGGCTGCTCGATATCTGCAATGGACATTCAAATTCAAATGTCTAATAAAAATGAAGATGATTAATATAAAGGTTATTGCTATGAATTTTATGATTGATATGAAGACGATCATGACGATGGTTATTTTGAAAATTACTATTTCTACATACACAAACTATCCCTTATCTGCTCATATTGTTGACTCTCTTCCAAAGCTTTATCTTCAAAATCTGAAACATTTTTGTTAATAAAATTCTTCATTTAATATTTTACAAACTCTGAGCTAAGGTTAATTACAGACAAAGTTTATTAGTAGCAGGTCACTGGCAGATGTTAAAAAAATACTATTTACCCAGCATTAAATTGGTGTCGATGGTAGAACCACTTGACAAGTTCTCCTTGGCAAAATTCCTTGACTCGTTTTTTGGTTCAATCATGTATTGTTGCTTTATAATACTTGGGTTGATGGTCGTCGTCGGGAAGGGTTCAGGTGGCTTTTTGTAAGATGGTGAAGATACATGGACGTGATTCTGAGACATGGCCGAATAGCTTTTTGATGTGAACATTCCCCAATTGTTTGAACTACAGATAGTAAAATTACCAGTTTAATTTCTAATGTAACAGTGATGATTCAAGAAAGGAAAAGGTAAACTAACAAATTGTTTATGGTTGGCATATATTTGGTTGCAGGAACTAAAACAATATTAAAAATTTGATTTGTGTTAGCGGCTCAGTGGACAAATTGTATGACTGCGATCCCACAAACCTTTAGTAGTATTGCCTTTGTACTTTCTTTTTCTCAAAAGCCAGATACTGAGGATGCATAGAAATGTCCACAAAAGCAAACCAATGGTAATTATTATTGTGACAATGAACCAAGTCTGATTGACAATGTTTTGTGCTGGTACATTGGAGAGTAGGCCTTCGGGATAACCAAGCTAATTTAGTGTAAAGTTTTGAAATAAATGAAAAAAATTAATTCTACCAATTACTATAGGTTCACTTCTAAATCCTTCGCCTATTCTATTGAAAGCAGACATTTGTATTTTATAGACCATGTCCTGAATCATGTTTTGTATGTATACTGCCTCCAATGTAGAGTTTATCTGAATCTCTCTATCAAATTTGGACTCATTTCCAAATATGTAAATCTGTGATTTATAAAACATGATTGTGACAATAATGTCAGATTTCATTCAAAATTGATTAAAAACTGTGTAAAGCAATAACATATTTCTAAAAATAATTAAATAGATATTAAAAAGTTAATATTGATGGTATATTACATATTTTTATTACCATGTGCATTAATAATTATAATAAAGCACACAATTGCTAAGTTATTTATCAAAATAATAAAGATTGACAGGACCTTAAATCCCTTGAGAAGGCCATTACAATGCTGCTTAGGGGGTGGTTCCCAAGAAATGTAGAGAGTGGTGTTATCAATCATGTGAGCTTTTATGTTTTGTGGAGCAGCTGAAGGCACTGAAATGATCAATTTTTTGTAGTCACAAAAAACTTGATGAAAACAATTTCTTAGGAAATATGTATTACAATTATTGCAACAAATTGAATCATTTTACCATCCTCAAGGGTTCGAACTCTGATGCTGTTGCTTTCTTCTCCCACAAAGTCCTTGTGATATGGCTGAATATCAACCTCGTACCAGGTGTTTTTCTCCAGGTGTTGCAAGGTGTATGATGTGGCCGCATTACTTTCCACGGTTATCACGGAATAATTTGAAGGCCCTGAATTGACAGAAGGCGATGCATGAGAACGAGATGTAAGCATTATTACTTCTACATTTTACTGCTAGAAACATAAAAAAATTCTCTCAGAAATACCTCTCCCTAAGGATCTGTCCACAGCTTGTTCATTGGATTCAGGCAGAGGTCTGTATCTGATGTGAAAACCTTCTATAAACCTATGACTCCTTCTGACTTCCCAAGTCAATTTGATTGCTGTTGATCCAAGCACATCTGGGGGAAACAGGGTGATGATTTGGTTTGAAAGCTTTTCTTCAACCATATCCAGTTCGATAGAGGACAAAGTGGGTTTGGAGGCTGCTATGCTTGACCCTGTTCAGAAAATGAGTGACAAAGAGAAAATATTATTTTTTAATTTTAATTAAATATATATATATAAAAGTTAAGTACGATTTAAATCTAAGTGCAATAACAACACATTTACAAGGTAAAAATACCTTTAGTTTTGATTGGGGCAGTGACATGGCTGGGTAAACTAAGACCATGTGAATTCTGAGCCCTTACAAGAAATCTGTAAGAAGTATCAGGATTCAACCCTCGGACTACATAAAACTGGTCCTTTATAGAGTCCGATGCAACTATCCATCCCTGCATCAAGTAGACAACATATTATGACTTTTTCAAAAAATAATTAGCCCATTCTCAAACTAAAACAAAACTTTACTTCTCCTGTTTCATGTGTATAGTATTCAACTGTATAGGCAAACACAGGAGATGAACCCTGATTTGGGTTGTTCCTCCAAGTCAGTCTAACTGTTGTTTCTGAAACCTCCTGAACAGTCAGTTTCGTTGGAGGACCAGGAAAGGTTGAAGGTTCGGGTGTTCTGTAGAATATGATGGACGGATTTGTGTGCACATCAACCTGAAGGCTGCAAGATTTTGATGCCTCCCCTGTTTCGCTTATTGCTTTGCACATGTAAGTGCCTGAATCACTTTTTCTCAAATCTGTTAAAATTAAACATTTTTAAAAAAGTATTTCCCTAATTCAAAGTGAAAAATGTCTGCTCAAATTATTTTTAAAGTCCAGAGACGTAGCTCCTTATGCGTGGCCTCCGACCTCTGAAGCGAGTGGAATGATTTCAACCGAAATGAAGGTCACGACACTATTAACATGGAAAAGTTATTTGATAATAAAACTAGCTTCGAGAGTCATTGCAACCAATATCAAAAGTAAGAATCAAAACGGACATCGTAATAAGTGCACCTAAAAACGTAGCGTTCGTCGCTTAAGTGAAGTTCGGAGGTGTTCGCTCCATTTATGAGCAACATAACGTAAAGAAATAGAGTTGTCTCTAAGAACGAAAGAAAGCAGAAACAATATCATGTGGGAGAATGGCATTAGTTTGTTTTCTTGTTATTATGCTCAGCTTCGAGCTTCATTCGTCGATGTTGCGTATTATATACAGGAAACAGCCCCAGGGGCTTAGCTATTATCCCGGTATAGCGCCAAATAATCTCATGAGGTCACGATAAGCCAAAGTTCTTCATTCTTCACACCTTTGACCGGGAATTCCTGTGCTAGGAATGAGCAAAATGGCATCACTTTAAAGTGTTTGTTATAAATATTGGTTTCCTCAATTTCATTCAGTAATTGGATATTTGACATAATTGTGCCGCTCCTTATTCTGCTTCTTTGATGCGAAAATGTGCTTCTGAGATTGTGTACAGTTGCGAGCGAAGCATGCAATCGTGAAACATGTGCAACTTCAACCGCGCTACAGAGCTCATCCGGTCTTTTGGCTTCTTCGTCGGTTTGATTTCCGGCGAATACATGTACGCCCCTAAATTGGAATGTCTTTGGAACATGCAATGAGTGCACGTGGGATAGAAAGTACCTAACTTTAAAATAATCTCAAAGCAAGTAATACAGTAAAACTCGAGAAAACATTTAAAAAAAAATTAAAATAAATTAAAATTAAGCGTAGGTTAACGATAAAAATTTTAAATTATATTACATATAATCATATTACATGTCCTTAATTACTAGTACCCAAAAGAACATGAGGATCGAAAACTTAACGACTATTTTTTACACTCAAAATAACTTTTTGTCAATGAAGATCCAATTAGGAATAACGAGTTGATGGAATGTCTGGAATCATTATAACCAGCTTTACGTAATTAATTTAAACTTGAACTCGAAATGCGGCACTTCATCAACACTCCCTTCCTGAGATGCTCTTCAATTTGCATAATTAATGCCAACTTCGGAGTAATAGTAATATTAATTTGATAGTAATAGTAATTATTAATTAATAATATAAAAACTTATATTTTACTTAGACTTTATTAGTGGATAATTAATACAATTATTGTTTTTTAATTATTATAATTAAATTTATTTAATATAGTTATTTAACTATAAGTTGGTTCTTAAATTTGAGGCGAGCAATTTCACGTCATCTACCAATCACAGATAATTCTGTTTTTAAAACATTAAACAGATCGCAGTCGAGCACATCAATCAAAAATATTGAAATGCGGCCCGCGTTTTGTATTTCTGTTTTGAAATAAGAATCTGATATTAAGTGATCGGATTTTATAAAAAAATTAAATATCGCTGATTATACTGATAAATATTTAGGAATTACAAGAAAAAAAGTGGAAGATCAAAAGGATAGGCTGAAGTGTAGCTTTAAAGACGACTGAATTCGATATTTAACCATCTCGAGTCATTGTTTATATCGAGTTACAGGGCGCACCTCTCATTTTAAACAGGAATCAGCAAACAGTAACCTGCTAATGACAAATGGAAGCCTCTAAAATGCACTCAAATAACCGTTTATCTGGAGAGTTCCAGACTCGAGGAACACGTAACGATCATCTTTCATGTTGAGACTTCTTCCGTTCTTATACCACTTGATTATAGGTTGTGGGTCACCACTTGCAGTGCAATGTAGGGTTGCCATGGTGTTGGCAGGGAGGGTTTGGTTCTGGGGAGCGTGGTTTATTACCGGCGGAGGTCTCGAATCAAAATCTGTTTTTAAAATTCAAATGAATTCGTTTTAACGATTTGCGTAAATATGACATATTGATACATATTTATCATTTACATATCGATTAATGCGTGCTGAATGCACAGGATTATATATAATAATATTTTGTCCTGCAGTGGTAATAATTTCCAGGCAGTATAATAAATTTCAGATAAATTGAAGCGAACCCTTGACTTCTAGTCTGGCCTTGGCATATGCACTTCCTGCTATGCTCAGGCCCTTGCATACGTAATCTCCAGCATCGGATTTCTCAACATTTTCGATTATTAAGGTTCCATCGTCTAAGACCGACATTCTTTCATAATCCTGCCTCGGAAACATGAGCACCTGGAAAATATGATTCATAATAACCCCTTTAAAAGATTTTTTGCTGTCGAAAAAGTCTTTAATTAAAAAAAACCTTCGGGGTTTAGATTTCGAGAAAAAATAATTTGAGAGAAAAAAGCTTTTTATTGTTAAACGAAGAGCAGATAAGATGAAATAGAGGTGGCCACCGAGATGGAAAATATCTGCGTGTGGTTGAACCTCTTACATGGGAGAGCTATTGATTCTAAGGATATTGATAAACAAACATAAATGTGCTTCGCGTGTGGCTGCCTCGTTCACTTTGAAGTGCAAAGGACATAAAATAAAACTAAACGGACCTTCCGATTAGAAAGTACCTAAATTAAAAACATTTCAAATGAAATAAAAATCCAATCGAAGAGCGAATTTTAAACGAAAACTAAATAAATTATAAATTATCAAAGACCTGTGAGGGTTCTTTTGTCCAGAAAACAGCAGGTGTGGGAGTTCCTGTGACTGAGCATTTGAAGGTCACCCTTTTGCCCACCCCAACGGTTTTATCTCTCGGAGTTACGATGAACGATGGTTGTGCTGCAACATGAAGCGTTCGTCTGCATCAAATTCATGATTAATTTTTCTTTGCTTTATCAAGACATTTCTTCCAAGAAAAGGGATTTATTTTGCTGAAGAATATAACGCTGAATTCTTCTTAAAGGGGAGAAACATTCAAGATGGAAAACTCACAATGCACAGTGAGTTTGGCTTCTGCTTCTTGAAATCCGAAGGGATTTTCCGCCCTGCAGGCGTATATTCCGCTATCAGACAGCTGCGTCTTCTCGATTCGCAGACTTTTATCGTTCAAGATGAGCAACCTGAAGCATAAAAACAGTATTTGTTTTCAACAATGTGAAGCGAGAATGACTCAGGTGCTACTAGTCTTCGACTAAACTTGGAGTGTTTTGTCAAGCACCGAGTTTCCGAGGGTTTAGAGAAACAACAAGCGGTGAGAATTTCTTGTTGTGTTATGATTCCCTGATGGGGTCACGTGATATTATAGGGTTAGTGATCTTAATCAATAAAGTGAGGTCACCCCGAAGCCTTCAAACATTGCTGACTGCTTAGGCAGTTGACCAATCTTTCCTTTATTAAATGAAATACAGTCGAACCCTGTTATGTCGCCGTCCAAAGAGTCTGCCAAAAAGCGTCGAGAAAACCAAGATGGCGGCTCTATTAACATGAGCTTGAAATTTCTTTATGTACTTTATGTGCGTTAATAAGTGAGAATGCACAAGCGCGAGTTTTTGGTATTTTTACACAACAGCAATTGATATTTGATATTGATAATAGCAATATGTACATTGCACATACATGTTTGCTAACAAAGGCTTGCGCGAACCAACTAACAGCAGATATTTACCAATTCGCGATAAGAACCATCTCCGTTTCTCGATAAAAACCATTACAATTATTTGTTTCTATGTTGCAAACACAAAGATCGCTCACAAATCCCCCATTGGCGGGAAGTTTTGTTGCTCGCGAATTTGTGAACCATTGAGGCACTGCATCGTTTGTGCTCAGCCACTCTAAGTTTTTTTACTCTATCAGACAGACTTCTCGTACATTTGCTTTATCACGTTGGCCTTCATTTTCCATCCTGAAATGGTGTTTGCTGGAATGCCATGATGACGACTAAGGTCTGCCATTTTTTTCTTTGTTCTAGCTAAAGTATTATTTCATACTTTCTATTGACTGATTGTCCAGTTTTCTCTTGACACCTCCAGACATTTTTAGAACAAAAAATAAAAAGAATACTTATAGCGTGTTACCTCTCAGACAAAATCAGTAAGAGTGAAATGGCTTCGGCGACATAACCTATGAGAAAATACTACGACAAAGTGGAAATTTGGCGGTTCCGCTTCAAAGTCGGCGATTAGTCACGTGGATCGAGGTAACTGATGTAAAGTGGTGAATTCGGCGCTACATTGTGCTTGAGATATTAGGGTTCGGCGACATAGATTATATTGATGTGCAACTCCAAAGTTACAAATCGTCCGATGTGAATGTTTTCTTGATTCTTGCAAACGGTCTCGTGAAGTTGGATCGAAGCAATTTTTGTTGATGAAATCCTTCAAAACGGTTGCCATTATTTCGATTTGCTTAACATCCACGTTCACCAGCTTGTATGAGATCACGTGTTGCTACGAGTTTGATTCGCATCACAATAATCGCATATATAATCACAAGAAATTATACTTCACAATGCTTCTGTCGACAGCCAATAAGATGAGTTAGATAAGCATAATTGGTGAAAAATATCGTTTAACGACATATTGTAATTTATTGCAATAGGATGGTCGGATAATTTGAAATATTATGACAAATTCCTATCAATTACAGCAGCCATGTTTCGATAATTGCGAATCCCCAATGCTCCATTAGGGTCTCGTCTGAGCGAAGTAATTTTTCCCTAAATTGCTTCAAGCGCAGTTCTTATCAAGCCAAATAATATTATTCTAACGTTTGTACAGTTATTTATAATTTCGAATATGATAATAATGTCTTATTTAATGCTTAAACTAATAATTTTACTAAGTCGAGCAAAGAAAGTTTGGAAGCTTTAAGTTTAGAATGATTAAGAAGTTGTTCACCTCCTAGGCGAAATTTGAGATTCAATTCTCTTCCATAAAATGGTCGGCTCGGGATCTCCAGTTGCCCTGCAGTGAAATATGGCATCGGAATTCTCAGTGGTGGATACATCCTTCGGTCCCTCCACGATTTTCGGTTTCTCTGTAAGAGAAGAAAAAAAGAGAGCCGAGTGATAAACACGGAGTGAAAGAAGAACAAATAGCAACAACGCATAAAACATCTCCTTTTCAACCGACAGACTACTTGAAATGCAGAAGAAGCATTCGTTATCGGCATGTGTCTGCCGGCTATTCTGTAGTTTTCCGTGCCATTTTGAATGTTCGTTATGAACGCCCGTGAGAAAATGCTTTTTATTGAAAAATTACTCGTTATAAAATCTATTTCGAGGCTTTTGATTTCCTAGTGTGATATTGTCCGTTATTGTTGAAATAAACAATAATTTATTTTAAAACATTTTAACATTTAAAACTAGGGCTTGTAATTCGTTGGAATGAAAACCATTGCGAAGCTGAAACCCCGAGAAATAACATTCCATTGACATTTCAACTCATTAACGACGAAGCAGGCGTCTGAAAATAATTCTGATAATCTGATTGATGACAATAATTGAATAATTATAATCATCTACTTGTTTGAAGTTTATAATCTCATCATTGGAAGTTTCTTAAGGTTTGAATAAATCTTTTAAGGTCATTTATGGGCAACTAAACCCCTGAATTAAATTAATTACTCAATTAATCATAAAAGAGTCTACTAAAAAAATTAGGTTGTTGCTTGATATTTAGTTGTGATTAATAAAATGAATAAGTGAGGCGATTAGAGAATAACACTTTAAGCAGGAATCCCAGAAATACAGTACAGGTGAAAATGTTCCTTAATCTAGAGCATCTCTCATAAACAGACCAATTGAAGAAAGATAGGTTTCCAGATGTCTTCCTCGCAGCAGAATAGATCAATACAATGTCATTGGGATGGTATTAAAAGACAAATGAGTTTGACGACATTGATACGAGATCGTGAGAACTATCAAAACACCATGAGAGACAGACTTGCAAGAACCTTTCCAGATCATTCGTAGGTGAATTAATGCTGAAAAACATAAAAATTGATTTTTGCTGAATAGGGAATGTGCGTGTTTTAGTATTTGCAAACGTGGATGATTTCAAACATAAAAGGAAGCTTTGCTGACGTTTTGTTCTCGAAATAATAGGCCGTGAAACGAATTCGGTATTTTTATATCAATGCTATTCGTTACCACGAAATTTTTAAGGCAATTTTCAGCCCGCTTCGGAAAACAGATTCTAGCAAAAGTTGCGACCAACCTTTGACATATAGTCTGACAGGGAGGCTGTCTCTGTATCCTGCCGAATTGAAGGCCACACACACGTAGATTCCTGCATCTTCCTTTCTTACATCCCTCATCCTCAAAGTTCCTCCTTCAGAAACTTCGGTCCTTTCTCCTCTGACAACCTCTCCATCTTTCTTCCATTTCGTCTTGGGCTCTGGTTCTCCCCAGGGTGGTTTGCATTCGAGAATAGCCGTCGTTCCAACTGCTACCTCCACATTTTTAGGCTGTTGGCGGAATTCTGTCCCTAAAACTGCAAACAACAAATTGTAGGAGAATAAACATTCAAATTGTAGGCATATAAGCTGCACCTTGTGTAAAACAGGTGACAGTTTTATGCTTTCCTCAGTTAAGGTATAATCAAGGCTGGCGATTTCTTCGTCGAAACGGACATAAAATTAAACGATAAACAAAGGGTAAAAAATTAATTATGTACATTAAAAATTAATTTAGGCATTTAAATTATTATCGAGTTTACTTGGGAAGTATCGTGAGAGAATTTCTAGAATTTATTAGACGTTCCAGTCAGGTGAGGAAAGCACTAAACAAACGGCAGAACACTTTCGCGCCGAACCTTAATTGCCATAAACATTTACATAAAACAACTTGAAGCTAAATCTATGTTATTTCCAAAAGAAAGGTGTTAATCACTCTGAGGACGTTTGGACAAAGTTCTCCCTACATCTTTCATCAGCACAACGAGTGCACAAACCTAGCTGCGGTGCTGGACAAACAGAGAAATAAATCTTTATCGAAAGTGTGCCGAGAGAGCGCTCTTTATTTGCCTGCTCCATGTGAATGAAAGTTTGGAAAGATTTGGAGGCACCGAGTAATGACGAGCCGAATAAAAATATCTGCTGGTTAATATTTCGCTGTTAAATGATTCTAATTGTAGGAGATCTTGTGGTTATGAAGAGTGAAAGCTGACTGGAAGCTTATGAACGGAGCAAAGTCCGTGGAAAAAGTGTACCGCACCGAGATTTTATGAGACTGATATGTTGTATACACCATGTTGTATCAAGTTGTTCATCTGCGCAAGGCTTGGAGTGATGCAGTACACTGATGGAACGATGGATCATCTCTCGTGGGACGAAATGCACTTAAGCACAAAAATTATCCTTAGCAATATAAGTTTGCACAGATACGAACTGCTTGTTACAATAATGCCAAGTATCCATTTATATTTCTTTGTTTTATGCAAACAATTAGTCAACAATGGAGGAGAAACATTTTGAGAACACAAGCACGAAAGACTCAAAACATTTCAAGCTGAAGCGTTACCATCAAGTGATGCTATTCATCCCCGACAAAGAAGTCTGAACACAAATTCCTCCTTGATTTACGAAAACAATGTTTAAATAAAATAAAATATTTTATTCTCATAATAAATATTTAAGGATATTTTATGATAAATTGCTGCCAATTCAAAGAATTTATTTGTTGCTAATGTTTAACTGCTTCTCGATGCACAAAGAACTTTTTTACAACTCACCGAAGCCATCAATCACGTACAAATTCAGTCCCAACATTTCCACACCTTTATCGAGAATTCAACCGCCGAAAAATGTTCTCCAACCTTATCATACTCAGACACTGCTCGTGGTGAATTGGACAATTTTAGATTTCAGTTCTCTTCCTTTTCACCTAGGAAATCCAGTAACAAATAAAAGTTTTTGAGAAGCATTTTATTTTGTTCATTATACAGCAGATATAGGAGTCTCCCGAGACAGTTGGCCAACGGCGATGTTGTTCCAGTATTTCCAATTATCAGCTTTCATAACGTGATAATGCACTTCGTGTTGCCTTGCTAAACAGATGGAAAAGGAAGAAAGGTTGGTACGGCAGGAAAAAATGCAAGTTGTGTTTGTAAACACAAGCAAGTGTTAATGATGTTTGGTAGGATGCACCGACAAAATGGGTTAGTGAACACGGGCAAGCGAGAGGTAATTCATTGTAAGGCTGAATTTGCTAAACAGGAAATGAAACAAATATGTCCGGAGTATAATTTTAAATATTTTAAGAAAATGTGAAAGAATAGGTGATATATCGACAAAATATTGTAATTTTCGTCCTAAACAATGTATCTTAAGGTTTCTACTTCTTCAGTGAATTGCATTCTATTAGAAAGGCAAATTTGAATTGGATATTTGCTTCAGGAAATATTTAAGAGCTGCGATTTATTGCATTTGATGATGACGACAATTGCGATACCATAAGCTATATCACACATCGAAGCATAAGAGATTTAAAAATAAACTTCAAAATTGTTATGAATCCACCGAATGAATAACGAACGATGATATTATTCAGGATGTTATCAAATATACTTGAAACAAAGCAGACACGTTTCAAAAGAAAATTCAAAGTTTGATCGAATGAAGTTAAAATTCAAGAAAAATGAATTAAAACCACATTTAATGAATGAATGCATTTGTTATCTGTGAAGGTCTCGCGGAGATGTCTTCAACTAAAGGAGTCGAATTAGCGAAGAGGAGTTTGAATTTGTGTTCGGGGAAATATCTCATTGCAAATAAAGTTCTACTATTAAAAGTGGAATAAATTTTGGTTTTAAGCAGAAGAATTAAATGACGAGGGTAACTTACGAATGCATCGATATTGTTCAAGGCCTTGAAATTTGCTGGTATGCGGAATGGATTACACAGACCTCTCGTGTAGTAATCCACGAGATGGCCAGTAAATTCTTACAAATATTTGAAAGGATAATGTCTCCCGCTCCAAACAAACAAAATGTTTCATTAACAGAGTGATTCCCAACTTTCATGAATTATTAGTTATTTGATATTTACGCTTGGATAACCATGAGTTTCAGATTGTCAAGCAATGACGTCTTGAACTCAAAAGAAAAAAAGGTATAAATGAATCATATTCCACTATTCTATTTGGTAAATGTTGAAAAATGCAAGAAATATACATCAACATTTTGAATACATTTCACTTTGATTAAATTCTGTTACTTTTTGAAAAGTAATGAGGACACCTCATTATGGTTGGAAGAACTTCAGGAGGATTAAGAGTTTCAATAGAAAAGGAGTAACTGAGAATCCGGATCAGGTTGCCGTCAAAATTATGATTGTTTTTGAAAGAAAAGTGTTCTCCTGGTCTTCATCAAAGAGAACTCATCCAATTTCACCGCATCATTTTCTCCAGCCATTTCTTACCAACGATAATCTAGTGACGCAACATTACATTCTGTGAAATTATCTAGTACTCCACATTCGTCAAACTGAAAAATTCTCCCCAAAAATAGTTCCAGGATTAATTATCAACAACTCCGACTTTTGCCTATTTTTGAAAAGCTCGTCATATCTCAGAGTTTGGATTCTGACCATTTTGAGACAACAAAGCAAGAAATATTCGATGATTTATGCGCATTCCTGCCACAGGCCATCACATGAGCAGCTTAAAGAGGTTTTTACTTCGCACAGAGCAATGAAGTGAATGAGATTATGAAAGTCATTGGAAGCCTTCAAAATCATTTTTCAATCTCGCTCAACAGACATTAAACAATTTACATTTACAAAGTAAGTGTCAGGTTCTAGTGCCTCAATTACAGTTTATTAACGACACTAAACATACAGAACAACAACAACAACAAGAAGTGAGTTGTTGTTAATATGAAAGCAGCAGTTCTTGCGACGAGAGCAGAAACCGAACATCGCTTTCGTCTTCGTTTTCGGCGCCAAAAATTGGCATTTTGTCATTAACGGCGTCATTTCTGTCCCACAAGGAAAATTAATTCTAGGTTCATTTTTGCTTACGGTCGAGATTGCTTTGGAAATGAAAAAGAGACGAAATTTTCTTTAAAAAAAAACTCCGGCCTAGATAGTATCACAGTACGTCCGTAGATATAACAAGCACCTCTGGCCAAGCAGGAAGCTCATGAATATTCATTCTGAGTAGACTTTGGTGACCGACCGCACATCGGGTTGATTTATAAACGCAGTTAAATAAAATTTATTAATAACTACTTGCGTTAATTTAAATTATAATTATAATCACATGACAGATCTGTGATCTCGCTCTTTTACTTCTTTTCCGATGGAAAAAATTTAAGATATTTTCGCCTAATCCTCTTTTAGTTGACATATTTAATTATTAATTAACTATTTTGGACGTTAATTGAGAGAAGGTATGAAATGACTGTCTAATGTAAACATTAAGAAAACTTGAAATTGTTGATAGTTAAGGAATTATAATGCTCATGAATCGTTTAAATAAGTAGGACATTATTCAATTTTATACATAGCATCATTTATTGTACACATTATGGCAGCGCGGATTCGAACCCCGCTGCGGAAGCACAGTCCTAATCATCTAGATATTCAACGGACGTTAATAAAACAAAACAAACAAATTAGGAGCACAAAGCTAAACACTGATAAAGAAGTGCACGTAGAACTTGGGTGAACTTATCCTACTAATGACCCATCCCCATGAGAAGGACATTGCAGGAACTTCAGGCTATCATCTACAGCCTCGAAAAACATTTGTGTGCTACATTGCTACAGCCATCCTTCCCGGGTGACCAAGCGTAACTAATCATTTTCTTACTTAGTAGTTACGATACGTGTTAGGTGTTTTGTCAATCTTGAAGGTTAAAGTTGATTAATTAATTTTAAATGTTGTCTATAAATTTAAATGTAGTAAATAAATTAAAACAACTTGAATTAATTTTTTTTATTAAATTTAAACTATTTTAATTTCAATTTATTTATATTTTCGTTTTCGTTTACGTCTTCGGCGATGAACATATTTTGATATTCGAACCATTTTCGTTTTCGGCCCCACTCCAAAAATCATTTTCGGTCTCTATTTCGGACTCTAGACAATAGAATGGTTATTTTTGGAGCTGGAATTAACGAATCGTATGAAGGATAAACGACTGCGGAGCACGTTGTTCTGGATTTCAGAAAAGAAGCTTTCGTTCGGAAAATCTTGAAAATAGAAATGTTTGCATCATGTTCCTGCGAATAATGTAGAAATAAATAAAAAATGGCGGGAATAAAAATTAAACTAAAAACTCCCTCCGCCGTGGAGACAAAACTCCGCCAAAACAAATCTGATAAGCCTTTGTGAGAATCCGATACAGGATTCTTGGTCTAATCAAACGACGGGCGGATTTAATCTGATAAGCAAACGTTCACACACCTGCAATGTTCAGAGATGCACTCCTACTGATAACACTGACGTTGGTCTCCGGATTAGTGGCGTTGCAGTAGTACAGACCCACGTCGCCTTTGTGAGTTTTGTTCGTGCTCACCCTCAAGAAGAATAACTGCCCACTCGGCAGAACCATACGGTGGGAGGTAGGATCTTCATTCGAGGTTATGATTGGCTGGCCATTGACGTACCACGTGATTATGGGGGCTGGGTCTCCCTCGGCCACGCAGTTGAGGGTGGCTGGTTGTTGTTCTGCTACGTACAGACTCTCTGGGTGCTCGACAATTCTTGGACTGCCGTATTTTGCTGTGAAAAATTTTTTACTAAAATTCTTACTAAATTAAAAGGCATGTTGTAAGCTATATTCAAGATCTTATTAGATGTAACATTTGACATTATTTTTGATATGAAATTGTGATTCTATAAAAACAATAAGATTAATTTTATGAAAAAGATTTTGATGAAGGATGTTGGTGAATGAAATTATCGCAAAGAAATCAAGTTGATCATGAGAAGAACTTTAATGGAAGTATTGTTGTGCGTACAACGCGCAACGTCACTGCATGCATCCTCCTTTTCCCCCTCCTCTTCCTCATCATCATCGTCATCATCATCATCATCATCATCATCATCATCATCATCATCATCATCATCGTCATCATCATCATCATCATCATCATCATCATCATCATCTTATTTCATTGAAAAGTTCCATAAAATTAAATGCAGTGTTTATGAACGCATGCTATGTGTTTTTTCTTTTTTTTAAATGGTCGTAGTGATGATGACGATGCTTGATTTTTTTGTACATAAACATTGGTAGGGTAAATTAAATAATTCAAAGGATGAAATGAAGTTTGTAATCATAAGGTCATGTCGGTGGCATAGCAAAGGTTCATAATAATTCATAATTCTCAATTCATAATAATAATTCATAATTCTCAATTCATAATAATAATTCATAATTCTCGTAAAGTTCCAAGTTCTGAGAAATTCTGAGAAGAAACGCTTCGATGAAACGAGATTTCATTCATCCTCTTTTGCATCAATTCCTTCAACCACTCCAATCAACTTTGACCTCTGATGACCTCGATTGAACGTGGGAGTCAGTGATTGGTGAAAAGTATCGCATCCTGATTTTTATTTAATTAATTTGCTGATTGCATGGGAATCATTTCCAATCATCCTTTCCTCGATGACTTCAATCATCATCTTTGTCGTCGTCATAATCATCACCATTAACAACTTCGTTGATGTCATCATCATCATCATCATCTCAGTCACACAACGGACTTTAATAAAAATGGATCGAATAAATGAAACAAAATATCAATCATCATCTTCAATTACATCGTTGTAACTTTAAACAAATTGTTGAAAATTGTTGCAAATGTAAACATCTTTCGAATTTGATGAATGCATTGGACGTGGTTGGTGATAATCTTTCATCCTCCAAACTTGGGTTCAAAGGTCGAAATGCAACTCCCCAAGAGGGATGCTCCTCATTAATTCTCACATGGACCCACAAACATCACTCAAGTCCATCCTCGACATCATCGTCGTCGTCGTCGTCATCGTCATCGTCATCATCATCATCATCATCATCATCATCATCAGCATCATCATCATCATCATCACATCATCATCAGCATCATCATCATCATCATCATCATCATCATCATCATCATATCATCATCATCATCATCATCATCATCATCATCATCATCAGCATCATCATCATCATCATCATCATCATTCATCATCATCATCATCATCATCATCATCATCATATCATCATCATCATCAGCATCATCATCATCATCATCATCATCATCATCATCATCATCATCATCATCATCATCATCATCATCATCATCATCATCATCATCATCATCATCATCATCATCATCATCATCATCATCATGTGCTCATTCGCGTTGTCGTCATCAGCCCTCATATTGAATGTTTGACTGCAGAAAGATGTACAAGGTGCCAAGAAGTCAGAAGTCAGAAAAAAGTTGAGAAATAACTAAATATATAATTTAGAAATAATAACTAAATGATCAAATTTTCATGTTTTGATGATTCGTCGACGAATAAAGATTTATTACAAAAGTTACGGTGTCTAGTGAACGATTTTGCTTCAAAATGGAGAAAGCTACCCAATGTTCTAAAAAAAACTAGATAAATAAATAAATAAATCGATAAATAAATTGAAAATTAATATAAATGAATAAATAATAAGCACATTATTGAACAATTTCAGATAACGCGTAAAACAATATTGTAAGTGATGCTTAATTTCTGGAAAAATAAAACCATGAATAAACATGGAAATCTTATTATTCAAATGATTTTCAAATGCGATATTCATACAGCCTCATCAATATTCACGAGCGCTAATAAATATTTACAGCGATTCCTCATTAACATACTCCGCTTTGTTTCCTAGACTTCCTCGAATACAAACACGGAAAATGTTTGTTGAGTGATGGAGTCGCAAGTACCTCTGGTGCAATTTGTACTGTCGATGATGATGATGATGATGATGATCACGATCGTGATGATGTTGTTGTTGTTGTTGATGATGATATGGTTTTTGATGATGGTGTTGTTGTTGATGATGACGACGACGAAGGTGATGTATTTGGAGTGCTGTTGTACTGACAATGAACTCCACTTGTACTACTTGTAATGTTCTACGTTGGCAGGGAGATTAGCGTAAATTCATGTTTGTTTACATCTAACACGAGTTCTATGTTTGTTGTTCTTAACCTGACACTCATTATCGCCCTGACCATCTTCATTGTTATCAGTTATTACCATCATCTCTAACACCATCGTCATCGTCATCATCATCTACTATTCCAAGGTCGTCATCATCGCAGACATAATTAACCCGTTTTCTTAGTGAGGGTTCTGTTTTGTCAGTCATTTGGTAATTAGAAATATCTGCACGAAGATCTCTTCTTTGAAGACTTGAAATTGAAATTCATGAAAATTCTTTCTGTACGAACGTGTTTATGATGGTTTATGATAACTGTTCTAACTTATCACCGATAAGCAACAAAACCAGGCCATAGTTTACAACCGACAGAAATAAAGTATAATTTGAAATTATTAATTTCCAACGCATTATGGCCTTCACGTTGATCGGTACAGAGAAGAGTAAATATTTGAATGGTTTTGAATGATTTTGCGAAATCAAATTCTAAGAAGGAAGGCAGTGCCGGTCAAAAGGCGCATTAGCAATGCAAGCTACAACAGCAGATCCAGTGACGAGGTGAGTCATGCGACCGAAACAAAGGAGAGTTTCCAAACAACTGCTTCAAATTAGAAAGCTTCTGTCCGCTAACTGGAAGATCTTTCGACGACGACTACGACAACAACAACGATAATAATATCAACAACGACGATGGCCAATGCAACAACATACCAGTAGTGCTGTTCATTTCAGACAAATTTGCATGATTTTCAAGAAAGGACATGCTAAGAAAACTGACCTGATTGAGAACATCCGATGAGTTGAACAAGCAAGATGAAGGTGAACATCATCTCAAACAATAAAACCACATTTTCACGCTCAGCTCCGTCTGTAGTCAACTTATCTTGGAACAGTCTTCGCGCAGCCTTATAGGGGATGGATGGACGGATGGATGGATGGATAAATGGATGGTGGTGGGATGGTGGATATATGGTTGATGAAAAATGAATTGATATATGAATTGCTTCGAATTGAGGAATATCAAAACTGACGTTTCATTTCACAGATTTTTAAATATTATTTAATAGTGGATTTTAATAATAATAATAATAATTATAATTATAATAATTTATTAATTTTTTTATTATAACTTATTTATTATAACTTATTAATTATTATTAATATATAATTATAATTATTTATAATAATGATAATACTTATTATTATTATTATTTATAATATTTATTATATATATTATATTATAATATAATATATTTATATTATATATATATATATAATAATTAATAATAATAAATTATTATTATTATTTATAATATTTATTATATATATTATATTATAATATAATATATTTATATTATATATATATATATAATAATAATATATATATTATAAATATTATATAATATAGTTAAATATATATTTAGTTATGATATATATTTAGTTAATAAAGTTAAATTATATACATTATATAATTAAATATTATAATATATATTATTGTAATATATATATTATATAATATTAATATATATTATGTTATT
>JAJTWR010000359.1:532500-645000 GCA_021613335.1 Whitmania pigra | reverse complement strand
ACTTTGTCAACATGAGGTGCTGACGACGGTGGAAGTCGAAACTGACCTTTAAGTCATCACTGACGAATAAATATTATTGAAACTCTTTCTGAGTTTGCGTGGTTTAGTACAATCTTTGCCTCAAAATGCTGAATTTTGGACGATTTAGTAACTAAATTGTAGATGCAAATTATTGTTGTCAGAAAGTATTCAATCGAGCTTGCTAGGATGAAGACTACTAATCGAGTAAAGGTTTATTAATTATTAATTATAGTCGTTATCAATTTAACAAACAGTTTCCAACATTTTGCTTTCAATCAGTTCAGAATTAAATGAGCTCCACTTGCAATTTCTCATTGCAACTGATCAGTTTGAGTTCTATGACCTTGATTTCATGTTTTGTTTTTAAATTTTTAAATAATGAAAGAAACATTTCATTAATTGTAATCGATGAGAATAACGTAACATTAAAATTCTTATTGTCTTATTATTATTAGTATGTCACTTAAACAATCTTATCCTAACTATTAATATCTTATCACCGATCCAACAGCTACATAATTTCACTATAATTTTATGTATTAATGAAGAAAGACATAAAATCTAACTTGTTTACTTACACGGAATTATCTTGCTAGTGATAAGTGAATGAAGTAGCAAGTGAATGAATTCTCTAAAAGATGCGAGACAAGCACTCGTGTTTATGGGAGTTGAAATGTTCTGTTTTACTTCAACTCTTCCAACGAACCATAAGAATGTGTTTAATGTAACAAAACCTACAATCCGATGCTGAAAAACGTTTGCATTCATAAAAATTCAAAGCAAACAAAATTTTAATAAATTTTATCTTTTTGTGTTTAAATTAAAGCTAACTAAAAGGGATTAGTATTATTTATTCAATTATTATGACATGATAACATGAAATTATGAAATAATGTTCTAAGCGGGTTTAGTGAGATCTTGGAGCAGCAAAGCGGAAGATTGGTGAATGTTTGGAGTTCGTGAGTTTAGGACGTGTTCATAATCACGTTTTGTGGGAATTTAGGACATTTTCATGAAAATTCAAACTGTCCACATTTTATAACTCCACTACCAAAACATATTTTTAAGAAATTGAAGTATAATAAGATTAATAAATTTTTAAAAAACATTTTATAAGTTATTGCTTGAATTAAAAGTGTTTGAATATTTAAAATGTCAAAAAATCATTTTTTATTTACAAGATGGTTTAAAGGTGATGACATTAACTCATTTCATAATAATTGCTCAATATTATAATAACTATATTTTTATTTTTCAATTTATGTAAACACAGTAAACTCGATGTTATAAAATTTTATTTGATGAACTGCATACCAGAAAACAAAAAATTTTTAAAAAGATCCATCATTGTCATCGTCATTATCATCATCATTATCATCATCATCATCATCATCATCATCATCATAATCATCGTCGTCATAATCAGCATCAGAGCTTCGTGAAAGAAAAATTATTTCGAAATAATAAAAAAAAATACAAAAACATATCTTACAAATCGAGAAACATTACAAGGAACAAATGTCATGAACTCATGTGGACGGGGTTAAAGGTTAAGAAGTCTGGAAGGTCACAGGGGCATCGACCCCTGCCAATTGCACATGTCGTAGCTGGGAGAGGTATGTCCATTTTGTTGCGAGTACAGGTTTGGAAGGACGACTGAGGTGGGCGGAGTTAAGTAGGTTGAACCACAAAGTTGCTGGTTGTCTCCGTATTCTGAAGTAATTTGTTATTAACAATTACCAATCATTAATTATTGTCAATTGATTGGTAATTAACTTAATTTAACTTGTTTAAAATTTTTTGTTAATTTTTATTTATGTTTCTATTTAGCCAATCGTTTGAGTGGAGAAATTTTTAAATGGTTTTATCATTTATATAGCTCCACCACGACTCATTACGACTTTTACCGAGCATGACGCAACCCATTGAGCTAACTTGCACATCGATGCAATATCATGACGTTACAACTCACCAATCACCATTAATACCACTGATGACAATCATCACCATAATTACATCAGCATCCTTGACTATCACCATCATCGTCATCAGCAGCACCCACCTTGTAAGAGCATTTCCAGCAACAGACTGTCCAACTTGAGCCCGGAGTAGAACCTTGCCACGTTGATTTGTTCAACCAGCTGGAAAGCCAAACTCTGAAGGTTCTGCAACATGAGCAGCATTTCTCCAAATCTTCCCCTCGAGTCGTACTGCCTGTCGCTGATGTAATCCTCCAAGTTGACTTGAATTTGCCAACGAATCAGACGAACCCTGTTGCTGTTACTCAAACCCCTGCAAGCTGAAAGATTTGTTTGTTGTTGTTGTTATTATTGTTGATGTTGTAGTTGTTGTCATTGTTGTTGTTTTTATTGTTGTTGTTATTATTGTTGATGTTGTTGCTGTTGTCATTGTTGTTGTTTTTATTGTTGTTGTTATTGTCCTTCTCTAGACAAAACAAACACACAGGTTTATGTTAATACTGGCACAAGGACAACCTTTCTTAAAAGGTAATTGTTGACTGATAAAAATGTTTAAAAGGTAATTGTTGACTGATAAAAATGTTTAAAAGGTAATTGTTGACTGATAAAAATGTTTAAACCTCCGAAGTCGTATAACGTCACTGCCATCCCTGCAGTTCTTTTCAAGTTTTTGCTGACAAACACTAAATTAAGATATTAAATCTCAATCGTTTTTTTTTTTAATTTTACATTCGCATCGGTTTAAGTCACCCTTGACTTTCGCTTAATTCTCTTCAATTGGCAGGTCAAGACTTCACCTTGTTTTATCAGTGACAGATTTGCACCAAATTTCTGAAAGTTTTCATCCGTGATCATTGGTAATGATGATGTTAATTTCATTGATGTTGTAATCTTAGATCCACTTTGAGTTTTTTCACACCGTTTATTAAAACTCCACAGCTAACCCTAGCTTATGTTTGGTGCAAACGTTAACTATTCTTGTAATAGTATTCTTAAATAGCATAATAATATATATAATAGTATAATTATAATAGTATAATAATATTTAATAATAGTTAACGTGTTAACGCATTATAATTGAACTTGATTATATTATTAAAAGATTGCGATTATATTTAAAAGAAGATATTAAAAATAAAATATCGCTGACATATTTTATATATGAAGTATGAATGTTTTCTGTTATTAGTTGAGGCGATAAATACATCATAAAAAGTCCGGACGGAGACCTTGAGGACTCCAATTTGATGAGGACGCCATATTTTTCTGATATCTCGTTAAATTTAACGGGGAAGTCATTTCAGCATTTTTCAAGGGGGGACAAAGCCTCGAAAAATGTAAGGAGATGACTTTTTTGGGGTCTGGTCCAAAGTCAGAGGACCCCCCCCTAAATTACGTCCCTGAAAGATAAGTTCAATATTATTCAATTTTATACATAAAATTTCTTTTATGTAGTCAAAACATTCTGCAAAATTTCAAAGAAATGTAACAAGCAGATCTTGTACAATACGTAAAATAGCATTTAGGGGCCGTTTGAAAACGTTGAAGACATCTTTACTTATATTCAATAAAACCTGAAATTTTTCATAGTTACGCAACGAAGATGCGATTTATTCAAATATTATACATAAAACCAAAAAGTTAAAAATTAACTTGAAGTTTAAAAAATTACTATTTTATAAATGGCTGGAGGACAAATAGAAATGACAGATTTCAGACAAGCAAATTATTCGATCAGGAAAATTGCCAAAAAGCTCAATCGATCCAAGACAGTCGTCTGGAACTACCTAAAGGCTCCTGAGGAATATGGAGCAAAAAATGATCATGGAAGACCCAAGAAACTGACGATTCGTCAGCAGAGACTCCTGGTAAGAAAGGTTTTGACAGGTAAATTTTCAGCAAATCAAATAACAAAGGAACTTGATTTAAGAATTTGTAAAAGTACAGTGTTCAGTTATTTGAAATCTAGTGGTATATTATAATATGAAAATGATTAAATATTCCAGCTCTTAAAAACACCCCAGGCTGGCAAGAGTGGAATGGGCCAAAACCATGCTCTCCAACAAGAGATGGTTGGGACAATATTATTTTTTCAGATGAGAAGAAATTTAACCTGGATGGACCTAATGGTCATCAGTTCTACTCGTTCTAGTGGCATGACCTCAAATTAGAAAAAAAAACATTTTTAGCCGAAATCATGGAGCAGGATCGGTGATGATTTGGGGAGGAATTTCCAGTAAAGGATTGACTGAATTAGTCTTTCTGGATGGGAGACAGTCTTCGGTGGATTACATCAAAGTTTTAGGAGATCATTTCTTGCCTTTTGGAAAAATCATTATAGAGGAAATTTTATTTTCCAGCAAGATAATGCCCCGATCCACACTTCCAAGTTAACAAAGACATTTTTCCAGAGCAGAAATTTGAAAGTTATGAGTTGGCCATCTGTTCTGCGGACTTAATTTTTATAGAAAACGCTTGGTAATGTTGTCAAAAATGGTTTACAACAATGGAAGGCAGTTTCACTCCAATTCTGACCTGAAAACCGCCATTAGGAATGCCTGGGAAGAATTTGACAGAAAATTCGTAAAAACTGTAATAAAATCATTAGATAACAGATATCTTAAAAATACTGAAAATGAAGGAAACATTATATTTTATTAATAATTTTTTTTTCATGTTTTTCGCGACGTTTTTTAGTCATTTTTCGATGATGTTTCAAATATTTTGGAATTTTTAAATTAATGCACGAACATATCTTGACAAAAGGTTAAAAGATAATCACAAATATATAAATACATAACATATTAAAATTTCTCCACAATCAAACTTTTCTGTAGCGAGTTATCACGAAATAATGGGGTGTCCTCATGATTTCCGTCCTGACTTTACGTCGATCGTTTAAAACCGAAACCAATCAAGCAACCCCATCTCTTAATGAATATGTAAATCCATATGAATAATTTATAAATTCATATAAATAGCACAATATGAGTAAATTCATAAATATGAGTTACAATAAACGTGTTGGACGCTAGATAGTTAGAAAATTTTATTGCCAGAAAAAGGAATTTTTCATTAATAAATTAAAACGACAATTTATTAATAGTTGATGAGTAATGTAAATTAATTACTGTAAATTAATAACTACTGTGAATTAATGTACTGATGACTATTGTTAAAAATAAAAGTAAGTTAATGAGACTCATTTAATAAAATTGAATACAAATGTTTAGTTTAGAATTTAATTCATACATTTTAATGGATAGTTATTAAAATTAAAAAAATTAATACAACAGTTGTGTTATTCCACAACAACAAATGAATAGTAATATCAATAAACAATGATGATGATTATGGTGATGATAATAATAATAATAAAATTAATAATAAAATTAAAATTAAAATATTTATTTTCTCATCTATATTACTACCTGACATTGAGGCGGTTCAACACTTCAACCAATCGCATGCATTCTTGAACTTTCGAGTCCACGTGTCGACTCGTAATTGGAGACGAGCATGTTTACGAGCGTCATCACTTTCCACCAATAGCGATTCATTAACTTGACCTCATTTTCAGAAGCATCAACAACAAACCGTAAATTACTAATGTCACAAGATATAAGATGTCCTGAGCAAGCAATAATATAATAGTAATAATTAAATGATGTTCATGATTATTATTATGATGATGATGATGACGATGTCAGTGATTGTGAGTACAGTAATTAATGAAAGTTCAATAATATCGTTTTATGATTAAACATTTAATCGATTATTTCAAAGATATTAATCCATAATGTTATTGTCATTGTTATAAAATGGCTTTTCAAATTTTGTTTTATTGGTTCTCAAAAGTCTTCACTTCATCTGACGTAATTATAATTTTTGAAGAAAAAAAACGCTTCGTGCATAAAACGTTTAAGCAAATTTAATCGCTTTGATGCTGCAAAATACATTTTTCGCTTTAATGAGAACAACTTAACGAGATGCTGGTGACGTTGCCATGGAGATGTCGTTGTGAGGACGTTGTTAAGGAGATACTTCCGGTTTCAAACAAGTGCTTTCTCACGAAAATTAAAAAAACGAATAAAAAGCAATTGAATGATAATTTAGTGATTTTAATTGTAAAAATATTTTAATTATTTTCGAAAATTCAAATTAAATCATGGAAAATTCTGCATTTGCCTAGTATTAATAAATATTTGTCGTAAATTAAGTTATGCGGAGCAATATTGATAGACTTTCTGTAATTTAATTCTAAAAGTTGTTTTCCAATATAAAACGTTTTCAAATTGTTTCCAGAGTCAACATCAACTAAAGCACATTCTGCAACTCGTCAACAAACTTTCAAACATTTTCACATTTTGAGGACAGCACGTTGAAAAATTAAAAGTTTAAACTTTAAAAAAATTGAAAATTTAAAAGCAAAATCCGAAATTAAATAAACCATTAATAATTGTAAATAATCTAAAATATCAAACAATTAATAATAACAATTAATTAAAAAAAATAATAATAACTTCAAATAAAACTAACTCACCAGGATCAAAGAAGACAATGGCAAGCAGGCAAGCCATCTCTGACTCATCGACGTGGATGTCTCTGATTGGTCGAATCAATTCATCGAGAATTCGACCAATGAATTTATTCTGTTCAGGGTCAAGTGAGGTCCTCGTAAGAACAGAATCATTCGAGAGAAGCAAAACGTCCTTGAAGGATGCTGACCTTCGTGCCAAGGAAAGCAAAAGATGTTCGCATGCGTGGTGCCTCAGTAGGGCCACCTGTAGTTATTTAGATGGTTTTTAGTTAAATAAGTATGGGTTATTATTATTATTATTATTATTATTATTATTATTATTATTATTATATTATTATTATTATATTATTATTATTATTATTATTATTATTATTATTATTATTATTATTATTATTATATTATTATTATTATTATTATTATTATTATTATTATTATTATTATTATTATTATTATTATTATTATTATTATTATTATTATTATTATATTATTATTATTATTATATTATTATTATTATTATTATTATTATTATTATTATTATTATTATTATTATTATTATTATTATTATTATTATTATTATTATTATTATTATTACATTTAACTAACTCGGCAAACGAACCTGGTCATCGATGGGTAATTCAAGAAAACTTGGGATGAGTTTTGCCCACTCAACCATGCATAAAAGTTGCTGCTTCATCGATTCACAAATGTCTGAGATTGAAGCGGGTTGTTTTCGATTGATGTCGATCGAAGAATTTCTTGAAAACATCTGCAATGTTTAACTGTCTCAATGTATAAATTATTAAGTAGTGTTAATGTTATTATTAGGTGCAGGTTAGCCGAATGGGTTACGTGCCTGCGTACGACAGTAATGGCAACAGTCGTAACGTGTCGTGTTCGGCACCCCGTCAAAATAGCCCGGCGACAAAACAGCCCCGTCAAAACATAAAACTCGTTTCATTTAATCAAATTTTAGATCAGTTAGCGGTTAATGTCTTCAACTCATATAAATATTTTTTTATAAAGATACATTGACGGGGATGTTTTGACGGGGCATAAATATTTTGTCGCCGGGCTATTTTGACGGGTCACCGTCGTGTTCGAAACCCAGCCTGCCACGAGCGCCTTATATTTTATTAGCGTCCGTTGCATGTCCAGATGATTAGGAAGGTGCTCCAGTGGCGGGGTTCGAATCCGCGCTGCCATCGTGAGAGGCCTTAACCAGTAGGCCATGCGGTAAGGAGCGCTATATAAATGGTTTCAAGAAGCGCTATATAACTGTATTACAATTGTTAAGTAGTATTAAAATTAATAAATAATATTAATAGGCAGTCAATATAATATTGTAAATAATAGGCAATAAATATAATATTGTAAATAATAGGCAATAAATATAATATTGTAAATAATAGGCAGTAAATATAATATTGTAAATAAAACTTAATTGGTAGCAAATGTCAGCAAATGACCAACAGATCTTGTGGCGACGTCAGCACTGTACAGGGAATTGACAGAATGTGACGAATTGTGTTGTGGGTCGTCATATGAGGTCCTCCTGATACTGATCCTGTCTCTTTCGTTTTGCACCGCTGACAACAACAGCAACAACTTATCAATTATTACATAATCATATGTAATTATTTATTTAGTACGAATTATAATACTAAATTATAATAATTTATAAATTACAATTATCCTGGTGCAATGATGAAATACAACGCAAAAAGCACTTGATTTCAACTATTTCGACATATTAATATTATTGTTATTATTGGTATTATTTGAAGAAAACAGAATTAAAATAACTGTCAGCTTCGATTATATTGTAATTATAGATTTGAGCCAATTTGGAATATATTCTCATAAGTTTGTTGTTGTAATCAGTGTTCGATATTAATTTTATCGGTTTATCTGTAAATTAATTTTATTTGAGTTGAGTTATAATTGAAGAGAATTGCAGTTGAAGTGAATTCCATTTATGTTCTATTACATTTAAAGCGAATTATAAATAAAATGGTTTGTGTTTGATTGATGCGGCTCCTGAAAAAATAATTATAAAAATAAATAGTAATAAATAACGGTAATGATGAGGATCACGACGGCGAGGGCAACGATGAAGACGACGAATAATAAATAACATAAAATAAATAATAATATTATTATTATTATTAATTGTAATAATAATGACAATCAACTTGAATAAATAACGTGGTCCTGTTGCGATCCTAACTTGAAGACGTGGATTGAATGAGGCCCAGTTACTATGTCTCCATTTGAAGGTGATTTGTGTCGACTTGTGCAGGTCTTTGAAACGTTTTCTTTTCAAACTTCTTCATTCCTTCATTCACTCCTTCATTCCTTCACTCACTAATTCCTTCATTCCTTCATTCATTTGTTCATTCACTCACAAATTACTCGCACAAATATTTTTTTTTAAATATCTAAATGCTTTAATATTGTCTCAGCAGTTCTTAATTATTTTCTGTTGTCGTTGTTAGTATTTATTAAAGTTAAAATAAATAAATGTTAAAATAAATGTTGATTTTAAATTTGGTTCTGCTTTTTAAAATTTAATTAATCAATTTATTTACTTAGCATTCATTTTATAAAACAGATAATTACGATGAATTGTTTGAAACCGCGCCTTTTATTTGAGATGATGACTCAAAAGTACTTTAAGTGCAAGTTACGTCTGAATTCAACAAATAATTTACGAAATATTTATTAATTATTTTATTAATCACATTTTAAAAATTATTTTTTAAACATTGTTTAAACAATTTAATTCATCTTTTTTGATGTGTAAGTTTTTTTAACCTATTTCTCAGTGAGAAAGTATCAATAGTCAAGCAGATATTATTTCAATTTATTAAAAGTTAACATAACAAACACTGATTTTATGAAAACCTTTCAGATCAAATTTAGAAATTAAACACAATAATAATAATAACTTACATTATTTTGATTGCTTAATAATTGCTTACAGGTGTTCACATTTAAACAATTGCAATAAAAACCTCTTCATTTGCATTGTTGATAACCTGGGATTTAATGGGTGTTAGATGAATCTCTAATCCATTGTGATATATAGCAATATTGGACATTATACAAGATATGCGATGCATATTACTCTCGCCTTCATCATATCGTATTTGTATTTTTATTTTACATTTTCATCGTAAGAAAAATTAAATCTTATCCCTTTCATGTAATTTTTGCACATATTTGCACGATAATTCGACATAATGACGAGTTATAAAATAACAGCAAATTATAAGGTTATAAAATAATAAAAAAAAAGTATAAACTATAATAATAAATAATATATTATTAATAAATTATAAAATAATAATTTATTCAACCTTCCTTCCTCATTCCAGCTCTGAAGCACTTCCTAAGCCTGCAGTAACGACATTGGTTCCGCTTGTCCCTGTCCATGTGACACGCTCTGTTGAACCTGCACTGGTACACGTGGTTTTTACGGACACTGCGTCTGAAGAATCCTTTGCATCCATCGCAAGAAGATGCTCCGTAATGCTTTCCAGTTGCTTTGTCGTTGCAGATCGCACACGTTCCGCTGTTCGGACTTTCCGCTTGAGCGGTTGTCAATTGACCTGGAAAACTGGTGTCCGTCGTCGTGGAGTTGACCTGGTCGAAGGTTAAAGTTCCAACTTCGGAGTAATTCAGGTCACCTGCTTGGGTGAAAGATGGGCACTTTATTTCTGCCGAAGATGGCGGTTTAAATCCGTAATCACTGATGATGATGATGATGATGATGATGATGATACTGATTGGGATGATGATGATGATGACGATGACGATGACGATGACGATGATGATGATGACTCTGGCGGTAATGGTAACGACGATGTTTTTACTTGAAAAATTACGTCCTTGAATTTCTACTTTAAGCGAAAACAACAATTCTGAACACCTTTGAATCATTTACGTCAACACGGACACAAACTGACGACGACATTGAATGTCACACAGTGGTACAAAACAATACCGAGTATAACCCAGCAAAACATCAGAAGTCAACGAAAAAGTCTTTGATGATCTGTGGAAGAATTACCGCTTTGAATGTGATACAAATTTACATGGCTTTATTTGAATTCGCTAACCGTTAAAATGGTTGAAACGTTCAATCAAAGTGATTGAAGTTGAAATAGTCAATAAACAATATGTTTTATCGTTTTTATATGACGAGAGGATGACATATGTCATAAAATAAGTTAAACTATAATCACCGTTGCTGTTACATCACCATCATCATCAGCATAACCAACACCATCTTTAGTCGTCTTCATCTTCATCTTTGCAAGGGCTACAAACATCACATGTTTGTGCCGCCAAGATCATCATCATCATCACTACCACCAACAACAACAACAACAACAAAATAATAATAATAATAATAATAATAATAATAATAATAATAACAATAACAATAACAATAACAATAATAATAATAATAATAATAATAATAATAATAATAATAAATAATAATAATAATAATAATAATAATAACAATAACAATAATAATAATAATATAATAATATAATAATAATAATAATAATATAATAATAATAATAATAATAATAATAATAATAATAATAATAATAATAATAATAATAATAATAATAATAATAATAATAATAATATAATAATAATAATAATAATAATAATAATAATAATAATAATAATAATAATAATAATAATAATAATAATAATAAATAATAATAATAACAATAACATAACAATAACAATAACAATAACAATAATAATAATAAATAATAATAATAATAATAATAATAATAATAATAATAATAATAATAATAATAATAATAATAATAATAAATAATAATAATAATAATAATAATATAATAATAATAATAATAATAATAATAATAATAATAATAATAATAATAATAATATAATAATAATAATAATAATAATATAATAATAATAATAATAATAATAATAATAATAATAATAATAATAATAATAATAATAATAATAATAATAATAATAATGGCAATATCAACAACAACAACATGTGATATGAAATTGAATTACGAAGAAGATGTAGCAGAAAAACTGCTGGTTTGTCGAAGCAGTTCTTTAAATACTTTTGTTTACTTTTCAAGCGGCAACTTTAAGCTCATATTTAATGCGCACATTATCAAGCTTCTATCGTTTTTCTGGTTAAGTGTTGGCTCTGTGTAAACAACAAATAACATCTTCGATGCTGGTCGGGATGGTGCCTATGATGATTATGATGCCTATGATGATTATGATGCCTATGATGATTATGATGCCTATGATGATTATGATGATTATGATGATTATGATGATTATGATGTCGGTAACTTGATGGCGAGTATAGCTCTGACGATCCTAGTCATGATATGATGGTGATGATAGTCAAGATGATCTTGGTTACGATACTACGATGATAATGATCTTAAGAATGGTGACATTTATAGCATTTAGAAACACAGTGATAAGAAAATATAACGTGACGTTAATAAGCTTATCGGGACGATAATGAAGAAGAAGAAAATGATGATGATGATGAAATGTTGTTGATAGTTGAGGTGATTGTTAAGATGGCGATGATAGTGATGATGGTGATGATGTTGCTGTTGTACCTGATGATGATGATGAAAATGATGGCGGCATTAAAGACGACAAGTGTGATAAGGCACGTTCCCATTAATGAGAGAGATAGGAACATCACGTGAATAATTGCACATCGATTTCAACAAACGCATCGATGCAATCTGATAACGAATGTTTTAATGTCACTTTCAATCATTTTTAAGCTTTTCAATGTCATTCCGTAGAGGCATTGACCTACAAGCACCTTAAACTAACTAGTAACGGTTAATAAAACTAACGAGTAATAACGATTAATTAAACAATTACAATGACATATATCACCTTGGATGATAATCCATGTGTAAAACCAAAGATTGCAAAAATCAAAGAGGTTATAACAAACAAATAAATATTATTACTTTACTTATTATTATTCCATTGTGTTAATAACTTAAAAACTACACCAAGCATAAAAAAAAACCCCATCATCAACAACAAACCAAAGAAAAGTAGCTTGTGAATATTTATGAATATTTATGAATATTTATTCCTAACATCCATGGTGACGAGAAGAAACGAAACCTACCTGTGCTCATCCAGGTGCTCGTAAATTCGGACGAATTCATGTTTAAATCAGTTTCATAAGTCGGACTCTCGTCTCAAGTCAGTGTTGTTTATAAGGGACACTATCATCACCATCATCACCATCTCTCTCACCATCATCATCATCATCACCCTCACCAATTCAACATCTCTCCTTGTCTGTTAGAGGTCCCATATGAACCCATGTTCGTATAATTGATGTAAGATTCCTTTGCTTGGCTCATCCAATTGGATTGTTGTTAAAATGATATGCTATTCGTAAATTTCATTTTGTAGCAGATATTTTTATCTATTTTGATGATCTTAAATTACAATTTTAAGCAAAAAAACGTATTAGTGTGACCTACTTATTAATTAATTAATTCAAGAAATAAAATTAACTTCCAATTGATTTCATATTTTCATTATAATAATCACAATTAGTGATCAATCAGATGTCGACTTCCTATTGGCTATTCTTGGAGCTCATTAATAATTTATCGTACCATTGATAACGCCCACCGACCACTGAATTTCATGCGAATTCAGTATACGTCTATCAATCACTACAAAAGCAATGCACAATTACAATTATTGTAATTACTACCTCAATAATAATAATAATAATAATAATAATAATAATAATAATAATAATAATAGTAATAATAATAATAATAATAATAATATAATAATAATAATAATAATAATATAATAATAATAATAATAATAATAATAATAATAATAATAATATAATAATAATAATAATAACATTAATAATAACAATAACAATAATAATAATAATAATATAATAATAATAATAATAATAATAATAATATAATAATAATAATAATAATAATAATAATATAATAATAATAATATATAATAATAATAATAATAATAATAACAACAATAACAATACAATTGTTATTATAATTATGTTTATATTATTAATATTAAATTATTAATAAAACTGTTATTATTGTTGTTAATATTAATATTGTGTTTATTAAAGTGCCCTGTTTGAACTGTTTAACATTTAATTACAAGTGACTCAATGAGTGATCTTTTTAATTTTTTTGTTTCTAGTTATTGACCCAATATCAGCCAATCATGTTCCTCTTTATTGCCCAATGAGGATGCAGAAAAACATTAGAAAATTATTTTGAAATGTATTAAGCATGACGATGATGATGATGATGAACTTGTCAACAAAATACTACATCATTCTTCTATCCATCTTGCATCTTCTGAGCCCTCTTGAAAAGGCTCTTTGATTTAACGATAGTAGTTACGTAACTGCTGCAACAAATAATGTTGATGTAATCGCAAATAATGCAGTGATGATGGCGGTGATGACGATCATGATTAATATAAATAGAAAATAATATTAACAAATGACGATGTTTGCGTTTAACAAATAATTATATTAATTCGTCGAAAATCAACTCCTACACTTTAAACAGCCGATAACAAATAAAATCAGATAGAATTTATGTAATTATTTCTCTTTCTTATATTGTTACGTCTTTTGTTGAAATTCTGCGGTTGTTGGTGAAAGGGGGGATCAACGGGTCATCCAAGGGGCAACCAGGCGAGGAACCCCAAACAACTTGGCAGTGATAAATAGCCAGATAAAACCCCACGCTCGTGAGCCATAAATCACTCCATGTTTAAAATGGAACCCACTTTTTAACTGCTCTTCATTCTTTCACCTGATGGATACCGAGATAGGATATGTAATGGTGATGGATGGATGGAGGGAGGGAGAGAAGTGTGAACAGAGGAATGGTTAGATAGATGGATGGATGGATAGATGGATGGATGGATCAAGATAATCCAGAAAATAAGTTGTCAGTTTTTGGGACCCTTTAACTAACACGCGAACAAACGCCAGACCTCCGACTTAAAGCTAAACAAAGCACATCGGTTGACGAAGAGCAGACAAACTTCTAGGTTCTGATGACAATCGGTTCTCAGTGGAAAGATTTCTTTCAAGTGGATTCGCTTTCTCACAAAATGAACGTGGAAAAGTCATCGTTGCATTCGAGTGCAGTGTTTCGATGCATAAGATGCTCCTAAGAAGAGGTCGACGTTAACAGGTTGAGAGCATTATCACCAACAGACGTGACAAGTCCAATAAAGATCGTAATGATTCGGTGGATTAGGAAGGCTTGCTTCTTAAACGAGAGCAGGTTTCTGCCCAGGGACATTTGCGAGTTATTATTATTGGTTTATTATTTTTATCGAGCGAAGGTCAGCCACGACATGTGTCAAGTTAAGTGTGATTGCTGTGAAGAAACCGTTAAGAAATGTTTAAAAAACAACATCAAAGATACTCTCCAGTAGGTGAAATAAAGTCAGAAGCAGTGGCGTGAAATAAAGTTTCTTTTTTTTGCCAACACATCTTCACTTTTAAGCTACAGGGTTGCCATTAAAAAATGTTTAAGAAAAAAATAACTTTTAAAATTTACTGCTCTTCTATTGAAACTTTCAACTTGTACACATGTACACGCAAGAATTGAACCTTTGACAAAGTCGACTTGGTTTAAAGCTTTTTTCCTTGATGATCTGATATTCTGATTATCTGTTTATTTCATTTATTTTTTTTATCAATTAGTGAAATACAAGTACATTTTTCTTAATTCAAATAATCTTCCACGGTTTTAACGTTTAGTGCAGTTTAATAGTCTCTATTTAAACATATTTTATTTTAACTATGTAAAATCTTTTAATTTTAATTTTCTCATTCTTTCTGAATATTTTGTTAAATTTCCCACCATATTACAACAACACTCAATCAACACTTTAAACGAAATTCCATTTTCAAATTTATTTTCATTCAGGGTTTTACTAGCCAGCCATCTTCAGAACATCTGATGATTTAAAAATACGAAGTAATATTTAATTTATTATTATTAATTACAATAAAACCATGGTTTAGTTGTCACAAAGTAAACAACTGCATGATTCCTAACAAATATTACATTAGAAAGATATTTTTAAAAATTTCTCCAAGAAAGATAGAAAGACAAAATAAAAGCGAATTAACAGCAAAATAAATGAATTGAAATGTTTCTTACGTTATGTCATCAAGAAATTTAACATTATTTGTATCCTACTTTGCCCCAATTTGTCCAAGCCGATTGTATGGAGCCATACCCTCAGATCAGATGGCATTTTGAAGCTCATGAAATTATGTTGTTACTTTTCGTTTATTGACTACGACAGGTTGTTATTCAGGCAAATGGATGGTCTTTTCTGGTTATAAAACTTCACTAATTTTCAGGTTACATGTAATTAGTTAATTACTAGCATGGCAACTAAAAGCGTTACTTCGGAAAGATTCCAGAAAAATAATCGTTTCAAACATTAAGAATGATTAATAATAATAATAATTTAAACTAGTAGTTCAAGAAATGGTGGCGATAATGACGATGATGATTCATTGTGTAATAGGAGGAAATGAATCCTAGACCACGTAACAAATAGGATATACGATTAACGAATTAGATTTTATAACGAATTCTTAAACTCGTTATGTGATCTGAGACAAGACTGATGCCAGGTCCAGACAAGGCATTCTATTTCAGAGGAATTAATTTTACACCGGTATCTAGCAAAACTAGAAATTGGTGATTAGCCAATGATAGCTAGCATCCGAGCCTTCTCTGAAACCCGCTTTCACAAGTCACTTCATGTGTTATATGGTCGTTTTGCTTTTTAGATATTATGCCAATTCTGCAAAAGCAGACAAATGCTTTTTTTATTTAATTACATTTATTATTACATAAAAGTTCATAAATTATAATATATTAATAGATTAATTGACCACAAATAAAGATGACTAACAACTACATTGCACTATACAAAGACAACAATGTCTTTACTTCCATTGAATATTTTTATTCCTTGTTGGTTGTACATGTCACATGGCAATCAATTTATCATTTCTAGCTTTGTAAATCCAGGAAGGTACAAAGTTCAAAATTTCCAGAAGATAATTTCATCATAGGTGAGAAAATATTTTAAACTTAGCAGAAATTCCTTATGTAGTCTGAGAAACATTGTAGTTACTAATTTTTCAAGAACCACTTAAGACTATTTTTCAATATTTGAAAATTTGGAGCTTGTTTTGATTTTTTTTAATGTAATGATAAATCTGAAAACAAATATGATAAAGTCAAACCAATAATAAAATAATAAACCAATAGTAAAATAATAAACCAATAGTAAAATAACAAACTAATAATAAAATAAAAAACCAATAATAAAATAAAAAACCAATAATATAATTTAGCGGTAGAGTAGCATTCAATCCCTCACATCTAAACACACGATTCACTTCTTTTTGCTCGAACCAAACGAAGCGAAACCCATGAGATTGGAGACTTCATCGTTCCTGTCTTGTTCTTCATCAGAAGGTGCCTTTCTCTTCTTTTCCAACCTTCTTTCTTTCCTGTAAGCTTTCTGCTTCTCTTCCTGATTGAAAACATTTTATATTATTCTAAACAAGAAATTGCTAAAAGTGCTGATATGATGAGCAACAAGCAGCATTCAAAAATGAAAATATTTTGGATGGTGAAACATTTAGAACTAAATTAAACAATTGCAGACTAATTGCAATTAATTCTTAATTAAGAAATGTTGAAATTGCAAATCAGCATAACTTTTGATCGGATAAACGTTAAAATTTATTATTATTATTATTATTATTAAAATCATCGAAAGCCGACCTCCTCGCGAAGTTCCTTGACTCTCTCCTCAAGAGAATAAGTTTTGGCCTGTTCCTCTTTTTTCTTTTTGTTCATTTCAAATCTTTTCTTCACTTGTTCCAGCGTCGATCGCTCAACTTTCATCGACATACCCAAGTTCCTCTGATCTTGAACGAATCAACAAGTTCAATAAACGGCTTGAAATTTAAATTTAAGTAAACCATTTACGTTTTTTTCCATTAATGTGGTCAAGAAAGTTGATACTGTCTTTTACAATGCAGTCACAAACATTGCAGTAATATCTGAAATTATAAAATGTTTTATGAATTTGAATTGCAAACTTGTTTTTTTGTTCAATATCTTCAGTTTAAAAAATGGATTCTAAGCAAAAATCACCATAAATATCAAGAAAATCAAAGAAAGTCCTTATAAATAAAAAAAATTTAAATTTTAGGCAATCATTTATGAACAAGATTACATTTAAGACTTTGGAGTGGATTTTAAAATGTTTTCATATTTGAACTGGTAAGAAGAGCCACAACACTCAAACGACAATTAAAAAGTGGACAAAACAACACATTCGCACCCTCCGAGTTGTGAAGCAGGAGTTGTTTTTGTAATTACTTGAGACTTTCCTAGTCTTGAATCTAAATCAACCTGAATTAATTTAAATAGTATTAATAATCACTATGTCAATGACTGCACTTTTATAAAAGCAACATGAATCATCAAAAATTCACTTTGTAGTCACGAGGTTTCAGCATCTCCCGCTTTACAGGCGAACCAGGTCTTCTGTCTAATTTATCTTCCTCCTCCTCATCATCATCATCATCATCTTTGTATCTCTCTTTTGCCAGTCTGCTGTATTCATCCAAATCCCATTTTCTCCTATGGTCATCTGGTCGACTCTAAAGAGAAATTTCACAAAATTAATCAAATACCATATTAAGAATGAATGACTTCAATGGTATTTTTCTACTACTAAAGGTATTTCTTATGTTATATGTATACATCTTTTTGACCAACTTTTATTGCTTTTATTAAAACAAGCAAACTAATTATGATATCATCCTTTAAGCTTTTATCTGTAATATATTCTAAGCAGTCTCACAAAATAGTCATTAAGCTTTCACATTATGATGTTAATACCAAACTTATATGGGCTACAATCTTAAAGTGACCAAATTCATATTTTTAAAATATCGGGTTTTACGTTTCCTCCGTTACTTTATGCTTCGATCATAAAGATTGGCAATTTGTTATTAAAGCATATTTACTTGATATGACATCTTCGAAGTAAATGTAAACAGAAGCGATAATATCACATCGAGAGAATGTCTCAAATATATTTAACTATGGCTAAACTATTTGTTATTTCATTAAAGAACTATTTCCAGTTAAAAAAATTTATTTAAATTTTATTTTTACATAGAAAAAACATCATTTTTCAACATTTTTTTATTGCTCTAGTTAATACAGCTAACAAAAGAATCTATTCACGTAGGTCCTTCAAAGGCTTAGAAAAAAATGTTAATCAACTTAAATTGGTAACATTTTATGATATTAACATGCTAGGAAATAACTAAGGAAATAAATTAAACGCGAGAATGAGAAATTTAACACTTTAAACCAGTGGTCCCCATCCCCCGAGCAGCGGACCTGTACAGGTCCCTGGGTAAAATAGTTCCGGGCCGCCCAAGGAACATTAAATTATTTCCATTTTATTAATATTTACAAAAATTAAAATAGTTAGTAGGGCTTGAGAACAACCGCTGCCATCTCTTTGTTAGACTTGTCTTCCGCCAGCAGACACTTATATCATGGTAAAAGCCTAGTCTCTAACGTGGCTGAAGTTAGCAGACACTCACATTTATTTCTTAATGCGAAGATTCAAATTATAATATTTGGAAACTACGTTACAAATGCTTTTTAAAAATGTTCATATCTCAATCAACAGAAGACTTTGTTTTTATAAATTATTTGAAAAAACATAAATAAAAGTACAGAAATAAAACATTAAGCTTCAGTATTTAAATTTATGTAAATAATAATTTATTTGTGTAAAAATACGTAAGTCTAAATATTTATAACATTATTGCACACCCAGAACCATCGCTACTTTCTAATAAACCAAACTTTCAAAATAAACACGGTCCGGAAAAACCACGCAACTCGAACTCTACAAATAATCTCGAGAAAATTATCAACAACTTTTATTGTGTATCGTGACGAATACAATTGTGATGGCAACATGTAAACTATTTATTGTCATTGTTAAATCTCATGAAAATCGCAGTTAATTTAGAGAGCTTGGAGATGACCAGATCATATTGTTCCACATGACTCTTGAAATAGATTTCTGCAAAAATTATTTGTAATTTACGTTATCATACAGTTAATATTATATATATCTGGTTTTAAACGTTTATCTAACCTTCTCGACGATTGTAAAAGGTCATTGAAAACTCGTGTCCAGAGACACCTAATTAGTGTGAGGAACTTTATCCTGGATAGGAAGTAGAGTTGTTTAATATTATTCGGTTACTGGTAAAATTAGTTTGACAAGTGTCAAGTTGCAAATAAAGTTGTAGACTAATCATTTTAATTAATCCTTCCAATAGGAAATCTTTAAGAGAGAATCATTGTTTGGGGTCGTTTGCATAACAACTTTCTAAATATATTGAGTAACATAAAATTCAAAGTCTTCAGATGTCAGGTTACTAAGTTGTTTCTAGAAAAAAAATCAATTGAATCATTGGGCATTAACAACAACAAAATATTTATTGCAAACTTATCTTTTTGGATTGCAGTCAGAGAGATGAGCAAACCTGCATTAGCACTGACAACAAAAACATTTATCACAAGAATAGAATTAATCATCATAAAATAATATTATTACTAATACAATCATGACAATGCCACGTCTGCCTCAGCGAACTCTTGGGTGCTTGTACATAATCATCATGGTACCACCTCCCACACATATCACAATCTACCATGTTCGCAGTGCCATCCCCCTGGTAAGCCACTTGACAGATGCAATAAATTTCTACATCAATTGTCCTTGGCAACCCTGATCTCCTGTGACCAGATTGTAACGGGATAAGTTCCTCACTGGCGAAGATCTGTCTGATACCACTTCTCAGTCCTTCTTCATCGTAACTGCACATGCTGGGATCTATACCAAGACATAGTGTTAAAGCAAAAGCAATTGCATAGGGTCCACAGTCATAGGCATTTGATTGCTGTTGAACGTCATGTTGTAATAGCGTTAAAGACTTAGTGCAAAATGAGCGTCCCAAATACCACATCAGAAATTTGTCTCGGTCTTGGTATGAACTTCTCATACTGTCGTACACATCAATGTGGCTGTCGCTGCACCTTAAATTACTTATTGTAATCCAGTGAGATTTTTTCACATTGATTATCTGCACAAATTTTGATGTTGGGTATTCAATGGACGAATTGCGCCTTACACAACTTATAATTTCAGAATCAAAAAAACCGTCAATGTGTTCAAACTTGTTGGCCATGTAATACATGGCCATGTTGATATGCTCAGAGGTGAACCATTTTCTCCGGCTTGCCAGAATGTGGTGATATTTTTTCTTGTCGATGAATGGTTTGTCGGTCATTCTGGGGCTGGTCCTTGAAGCCTAGAAAAATTTTGTTTAGCAATAGCATTCTCACAAAGTATATTTTTGGTTTGTAGTTGCATCTGTTTTTCATTTTAAACTACAGCAGTTTGGCACTTACCCTTCTTCCACTTGCCACCAACTGCACAACTCCATATGTGACTGGCTGTATATCAGATGCCTGAAACATGGAAATTAACTGATTGCTTTCCATGACTTTTAATTTTAAAATGTTAAAATATCACTTGGTTCACATTTGCTTCTTTTGCATTCATCTTGATTGTCTCATCATTTTGTAACATGTCCTGAAGTTGATAACAAAATTGAAAAACATTTGGCAAGGAAGAAATGCAACATGATTGTGATTCATACTAAAATATTTATTTAGACATTTTCAATGCCTTATGTAACCAAACCAACAATGCAATTATCCTGCTACTGAATATATAGAACCAATATCAAGAATGCTCCCTGGCAGTGCGGACTAGGTTCCGAACACCCCACATCATGATCATTACCATCACCGACCCTCTAACACATGTATCATTACATAAGCTAAATTTTAGTAAATAAAAATGCTTGCCTTTTCCTGCACATTAAGTTCTGTCAAGAATGTCTCTTGCCTGGTGAGATTCATTTTCTGTTGAAACCAAAATTAATGATGGGATTATTTTATAAATTAATTATCTGTAACTGCTAGAGATATCACCTTCTTCTTAGGTTCAGGACAATCATCAGCAATAACAATGTCATCATCATCCTCTGTCTTAGACTGTATGCAATAATCAATATGTATAATGCACTAAATTATTTCAAGAATCAATCTTACCAGTTCAAAATCCATTGGAGATATAATATCATTTACATAAATGGATTTGGAGCTCTTATTTTTCCTGCCTCTGCAAACTTCTTTGGCAATTTTTCCAATGGCTTTTACACATGCCTGTCATAAACATAAATGTGTTATAATCATTGAATTAAGAAAAATACCTCTTAGCTTTACTGTGCTGGGCTCCAGGCCTGAAGTTTCACAAAATCTATCAAGGAGCCCTCTGTTTAAGTCTCTGTAATTTATTATAAAATCATCCAGTCTTGAATGGATCACCAAGTTCCTGTTATTCTTGAGGATCCATTGGCTTTTTTCCATGAGGCCTTGGGTTCTATTGTCTTTTGTGTAGGTCTTCATTATAATTATTATATAATTACTAACAAGTTATAACTCAGTTAGAAACATTCTAGTCAAAAACCTGATTGGAACTACTTCTGTGGCGATTATATATTTCGGATAAACTCTGGTATGGTTTACCAGTTCCATGTCGCCCAAGGTCTCCTTAAATATTATATTATGTTACATTTGTGGTTGTCGTATAACATTCAATATACTAACCCTGCATCAAGTTTGTCCAAAATGGCACAGTTGGCACACAGTTCTTACAAAATTTGGCCATGAAATTAGGATGATAAAATCTATTTGGTTTTGCTCCAGAATTTACCAATTCAGCACGATCCATTTCACATAAAAAATGTGGAATGAATTCAGAGTAGTATAATTGATGCTGAAATAGAATTATGATTGAACATGGAATATAGTTATAATCAATTACATTTTATTGCGTTTGATATCCACATATATAACAAGACTACCACACTCTCTACAATTCTTCATTGAAATTCCCTTTTCTTTGAACTGTTGGTTCAACTTCCTATTAGGTTGACATTGTGCGCATTCAGATCTCACGAGTAATCATTTTAAGACAAAGATCAAGTATTAGTTAGCAAATCAAATACTTCAAAGGACGGGAAGCCTGCCTAAGCAAGGAAGCTACTTTAGGAACTTACTCTTTATGATAACTACGAATCTAATTGCTTATGGTCTATTTACGACCGTGGCTTCCAAATTGGATTTCATCAATGACATAATATCGGAAGCTTAGTTCATTTTCGACATGATAAAATGCAAGCATGTAAATACTAGCGTTCGAGGATTGGGATGTTTTGGTATTTATGCAGATCCATAAGCGAATATGTTTATAAAACAAGGTTGAAATCTTAAGGAACATTTTGATGCACATTTATTTGATCAGTCTAAACTTCGTGATTATTGAGTAAAAGAACTCGTACGGCAATTAAATACTGGAAGGACTTCCGCTTAAGATGTCTCGCGATATTTTAAGCACTTATGTTGTCCCCAAAATTATCAGCTAATAAGGTATACATATTTGGAAAGTAGAAATCTTAACGAACATTTTGATGCACATTTCGTCAGTCGAAAAATTGTAGTTACTGAGTAAGAAGACTTGCAAGACATTCCATTAATGGAAGGACTTCCGCTTAAGATGTCTCTCTCGCGATATTTTAAGCACTTATGTTGTTCCCCAAAATTATCAGCTAATAAGGTATACATATTTGGAAAGTAGAAATCTTAACGAACATTTTGATGCACATTTCGTCAGTCGAAAAATTGTAGTTACATTGTACATTGTTAGTCAAAAATTGTAGTTACTGAGTAAGAAGACTTGCAAGACATTCCATTAATGGAAGGACTTCCGCTTCTTAAGATGTCTCGCGATATTTTAAGCACTTATGTTGTTCCCCAAAATTATCAGCTAATAAGGTAAGTACATATTTTGGAAAGATAGCATATATTCGTTAAGTCGAAAACTGTATACGACATTTTGATGCACATTTCGTCAGTCGATTAAAATGTAGTTACTGAGTAAGACTTTAATTGCTTAAGAGTAAGAATTGACTTTGCATAGACATTTCCATTAATGGAAGATTTCTTCGTTTTAAGATGCTCGCTATGAATTATTTCAGTCAAGACATTGCTTTAAAGCTTAATGTCTCGCGATATTTTAACACTTATGTTGTTCCAAAATTATCAGCTAATAAGGTATACATATTTGGAAAGTAGAAATCTTAACGAACATTTTGATGCACATTTCGTCAGTCGAAAAATTGTAGTTACTGAGTAAGAAGACTTGCAAGACATTCCATTAATGGAAGGACTTCCGCTTAAGATGTCTCGCGATATTTTAAGCACTTATGTTGTTCCCCAAAATTATCAGCTAATAAGGTATACATATTTGGAAAGTAGAAATCTTAACGAACATTTTGATGCACATTTCGTCAGTCGAAAAATTGTAGTTACTGAGTAAGAAGACTTGCAAGACATTCCATTAATGGAAGGACTTCCGCTTAAGATGTCTCGCGATATTTTAAGCACTTATGTTGTTCCACATCTTTTTCGGCTAATAAGGTATACATATTTGGAAAGTAGAAATCTTAACGAACATTTTGATGCACATTTCGTCAGTCGAAAAATTGTAGTTACTGAGTAAGAAGACTTTTGAACGAATTCCTCAAATTTCTAATAACTTCAAAAATTTTAAAATCTTCCGTCAATTGATTTATAAACATTTTTGAAAAGCATTTGAAACGTAGTTTCCAAATATTATGATTTGAAATTTCGCATTAGAAAATAAATTTAAGTGTCTGCTAACTTCAGCTACGTTAAAGACTAGGTTTTTACCATGATATAAGTGTCTGCTGGCGGAAGACAAGTTTTGTTAGCGTGTAATTTAACAGAATATTGATGTCCTTAAAGCTATTAAGTCCAAATCCTCTTGGTTATGCAATGGTCTCTAATGAAACAAATAAATTTAAAGTTATTAACCACATCACAGCGTACGCCCTTAACTCGCGCCTGTTTGATCAGCTTTGTGAGGTGGACATAGAGCACAGATGCCTTCTCTTATGAGGAAAACAACAACTGTTTTCATGTTGGTAGATAAAGTAGCTGCATTTGAAGCCAAACTAGAGTTGTGGGAACGGCGCGTAAACCGAGGCATTTTGAACATGCTTCAGACATTATCGGTTATTTTATGCGAGCTTGAGCATCTATTCTTTGAGGTGCACCTGTCCATGGTTCGAATTTGAGCGCAACTTCCCAGCCACAAAAGACCCAAGAAATGGTAAGGAATGGATGACCCATTTGTCAACAAACTAGGCGAATCTAGCATGTCTGTGCAAGAAGATCAACCGCTGGAGATTGCTAATGATGGAGTCCTTAAAACTACGTTCCAGACAACAACTCTGCCGGTGTTCTGAATTGAAGTCATGGCGGAATACCCTGAGATTGTAACCACAGCAATTAAATCCCTATTGTCATTTCTGGCATACTATCTGCATGAAACGTGGTTTTCTGCAGTGACAGCAACCAAAACAACGGAATAAACTGGACATAAGCAAAACACTTCGGCTGTCATTGTCTCCTCATTACACCCAGATAGAACCTTCTCGTTGCAAAGAAACAATCTCAGGGTTCTCATTGATTTAGCGTTCTAGTGAGTTAAAATGTTAAATCACTTTAGATTCATTTTTTTCGAGTAATTGTATTTTATTTTGAAGACATTTTTTTGAGTAACTGTACTTTAATTTTGAAATCATTTTGTTTAAATACACTTAAATTAAAAATGCAAAATCAAAACAATTTAAAATATAAACAATTAACGTCACCCCTCCCAGTGTGCCGCGGCACAATAATCAAACGTTAACCGGTCCGCGGCGAGTAAAGGCTGGGGACCATTGCCACAAAGGACTGCAAAACCTTTTGCGACCTCGTCCGATTTTTTTGAGGATTTGGAATTTGCTTTCAGCGCGTTTATTTGATCTAGTTTGGCCCCCTGACTTTTCTAAATGATGAGTTGAGTTAGACTGCACTCCAAAATAACTCAAAATACTGCATAAATCCTGTAGCAAAGTTATTTGGTTACATCCTATGAATTTATAATTGTGCCCTGTTAGAAAGGTTAAAGTTTGCATTGAAAAGTCCATGGATTCTACTTTTATTATTATTGCGAAGCTGCTAATACTTTATTAATCAAAAGATATTTAACATCTTCACGCTTATAATTGACACCTATCATTTGAATTTAAATTTGCTATTTAAGCCTTATTTAATCGATTTAATATCTAATTGATATGTTGAGCCTACAGAAACTCGTCCTTAAATGAATGTTATATAATAGAAGATATTTTATCGATTCATGATTTTGTTTTCGAGTATTTTAAATTTTTTCTAATGTTTTAAATTATTATGTTCATAAATTTATTCACCACTTAAATAACATCAAACAATTAATTAAAATGTAATAACAAATTAATAATATTGTAATAAATAATATTTATAATCTTTGATAAGAGTAGTCGTGACAGTAGTTTTGACAGAAATCAAATTTAATCTTTTTTTTGGAAAAATATTCTTTAACTTATATACATATACATATCTTGTAATAATTAAGTTTAGAAATGTCATTAAACGCCCGACCAGATGATCACAGGAGAAAGTGGGACCGAGATGAGTACAGTAATCTGGCGAAAGAGAGACGTTCAAAAGATAACGAGAAGCTTATCGAAAAACCAGGTTCTCCTGTGAAACGAGAATTATTGAAAGCAAGGGATTTCAAAGTTGACCTCACTTCTAAACTCGGAAAGACTCAAATAATTAACAAAACTTCTGGAGGCTCGCAACTTGGAGGATATTTCTGCGAGCTTTGCGAATGCGTTGTTAAAGATAGCGTCAGCTATCTTGATCACATCAACGGCAAAAACCATCAGAGGAACCTTGGCATGTCCATGAAGGTGGAGCGATCAACCTTAGATCAGGTGAAGAATAGATTCGCAATGCACAAGCAGAATAAGGAGAAAGAGCAAAAAGCTACAAAACCTTTTTCACTTGAAGAGAGAGTGAACGAATTAAAAGAAAAGGAAGAAAGACAAAAGGCTCATAAAAAGGAAAGAAAAGCGCAAAAACGCGAAGCCCCACCAGATGATGAACAAGACAAAAATGACGATTTCTCCAAACTCATGGGTTTTGCTTCATTCAGTTCAAAAAAATTGAAGTACTAACTTAATAAAGATCACTTTAAAGATTCTTTAGTGCTTTATCCGGGGTGTGTCAATTTTCGTGATTGATTTTGTTAAGAAAAAAAAGTAAAATCAACATTTTCAATTGTTTAAATATTTGTGACACTTTAAAATAAAATCAAGTAAATCTAATTAATTTCGCTTGACTTTCTGGCAGCAGGTGTGATTACCTTTCTATAACTGCTGGTAGAAAGGGACGGAAGATATACAAATATGCCTAAACAAAATTGCTTTTTATTTTAAATTTCTAACAAGCAAAAGAAGGCCACAGCCCTACTTCTGACCATATTAAGATTTTTGTTTTGTTTGTGGTCGCTCTCATTACATTGTATTGCTGTGATTGAGCTAGTCCTGGTTACATGTTTAGGAAAAAGAAAATGTCGGGTAAGCTATTTACCGAAGAGGACGAAAAAATCATAAATGACTCCAGTCCACCGAATCTATCTACTGGAAACAATTATGGAGCGGCTAATCCCACAATCCCAACTAGCACCAGAAATGTTGACGGTGAGTTTTAGTGTTACTAGTTTGACTAATTCTGTCGCTCAGCTTGCAAACCTGCTAATTCCTTTTATTATAATGCCATAATTAGTTATTGCCTGTGGATGTCATTACTTCTTAATAGATATTAATCATTAAGTTTTAAGATACACACGACTGGTGTTTTTTTGTCGTTTTCATGTTGGCTAAGAACATGCTTGACTTTTAACAATTCTGTTACATTTATTTGTAGCTTACTAAAGAAATACAATCACTGTATTGCATACTTGTTTATTGCCTGTCAAATTGAATCTCATTAAAGAAATATCTGGCATGTAATTTAGTAACTATTTTTAGATGTACTGAATTTTGTAAATTTCACTATGTTTTATAGTTCTACTTAGAATTTGTTTTTTTTAATTTTATGTTATCACTGAAGGTTCAGGTTACTCAAGAGTTGATGGTGAGTTAATTGTTTTAATTGTTGCTTTAGATTTTATTAAGCTAATTACCAATTAGTATGTAATATCATTTATCCACTAGTGAGTCTGAACATCAAATGAATAATTTTTAAAATACAAATATGGTGGTATTTCTGTTAGTGGAAGCTAAGCATTATATGATTAAAATGCTAATTCAGTGTTCATTAGAAGTGACTTTTAAGATTAGGAAGTCATATCCTATGTGGGCAGATAATTAAGGGATTAACACAATAAAAGGAAAATGTAAATAAATAAATAACAGAATATATGGGTCAATATTTGTTACAAGGTCGAGATTGTTTTAAAACTTGTTGAACAATAAAACACAACAACAAAAGCAGGAGAGACATTCACAACGGTGGAAAGCGACAAATCAATCCTCGTCGATGTCCAGGATGATCCCGACAAACAGATGGCACTTTTCGAGGTTGCTTTGACTTCTTGCCTTTTTGAGGAGACGCTTGGAATCCACATTAATTTCTCTTAAATTATGAACTGTAATTCACTGAATTATAAACTATAAACGTTGAATTATGAACTAATTCTTGCAGGAGGAGTCACATCAGAGACCGTTCGTGTCAAGCATCATCAACAGATTGGCCAATTACGAAGGGGGCATCGTGCCACAGTTGAGTGATGATGAAGAAGGCGGAAAGAAAGTCAAGAAACCTGCTCCGAGGGTTGTTATTGGGTTGTTGAGATTTAATTGGGTTGTTGCGATTTAATTGGGTTGTTGAGATTTAATTGGGTTGTTGAGATTTATTTGGGTTGTTGATATTTTAAATGGGTTGTTGAGATTTAATTGGGTTGTTAAGATTTAAATGGACAGATTGCAAGTCAATTAACAAATTATTACTATTATTTAAACCAATATATTGAATTGGATCTATCAAAATTAGGTGGTCATTGTACGTTTTAAATAATCATTTTGAAATTATTGGCGAATCAGAACACAAAGCTCGGCACCATGATGGGCGTATACTTCCCATGCATCCAAAACATCTTCGGCATCATCTTTTTCATCCGTTACGCTTGGGTGATAGGCATGGCCGGGTGGTTGCAGGCTCTCATCATTGTCATGCTCTGTTGCCTCTGTGTGAGTTTGATTTCATTGCTCAGATCTGAATGGACAATTATAGTCCTGATCGTGATTCATAATTTCTGTACAATCTCGTCACTAAATTTTTAATTATTTTTATTTTTAGGAATTTATGCATTGCTATTGACTATTGATGCCTTATAGATATTAATGACAAGTATGCAGTATTAATATAAATTATTAATAAGTAATAGTTATGATGATTAACACTAAAAATGCCATTGTCATGAAATGTTTATGATGTGACAGGCCATAGTGACATCAATATCAATGAGTGCCATAGCAACGAATGGCGTGGTAGCAGGTGGTGGATCGTACTTTATGATCTCGAGAGCCCTCGGACCCGAGTTCGGGGGGGCGGTCGGAGTTTTGTTCTACTTGGGCACTGCGGTCGCTGCAGCACTTTACGTGGTCGGGGCAGTCGAGATTTTTTTGGTCAGTTTTTGATTTGATTTATGTTAATTTATCTATTCACAGCTATTTCATCTTAATGCCAGCAATGCAGTAATTTGTTTGTCTTGCAGCAATACATGGTTCCTCAGGCTGCCATATTCAGGCCTCCGTCTGATCCCTCGAATGCCTTCAACAACTACAGAATCTATGGCTCGATTCTGTTCCTCATCATGTTCCTCTGGGTTCTCATCGGGGTTCGATTCGTCAGCAAGTTGTCCGTTCTGGCCCTTTTCTGCGTGATATGCTCCATAATCAGCATCTACATCGGGTTCTTCGTGGCAAGTCCGGACAGAGGCCCGAGGTTATTTAGTCGACCAATTTAATTCCTTGAATTTCTGAAATGTTATTCAATTCATTAAATTTAGAATACGTTATAGTTGACTTTCAATTTGTAATACATTTGACTTCTAAACTTAATACCGTTTGTCTCTAAAACATCGAAAACTGTTGGACGATGAATTGAACCTGAATGACAAAATGAATGCACTTGAAGGATTTGTCTGGTTGGTGAGAGGCTGATGTCTCACGACGTGGTTCCTTTGGAACATTGTCACAAGAACGTCAGCGATCCGAACAACCTCCTGTTCCTCATGTACTGCGGAGTTAATCAAACAGAAGCCGAGTCTCCCGACTGCAAATATTTCAAAAACAACGACGTAGTCGTGAAACCAGGAATCCCGGGACTATCGAGTGGAATTTTTAAGAGTTGGTTTCCCGTGTTCGAATGGATGATTTTATTTGATTATGTTTAAATATTTGTTAGTTTGGTAACCAATAATAACTTGAATAATGTTTCTATGTTTGGTAGCTTAGGTTAGCAATTGTAACATTGGGTCTGAATTACAAACTTGCATAAAACAAATATAAAAATAAACATTTGTGCTTTAGAGTGCTTGACTCATGATTTGAACTTATAGGGTTAATGATAAAGTTAATGGTGCACGTTGCAATGTTTCAGACCAAACCTGGTCGAAATACAACGACGCTGGTGACAGGGTTGGTTTTGGTGAGGAAGGAAGCAAGTACAAGGGGGACGTGCTGTCTGACCTCACTTCGAACTTTCTCGTTCTCATCGGAATCCTCTTTCCTGCCGTTACCGGTGAGTCATCCACAGATATTAATTAATAATATTAGCAATAATAATAATAATTCTAGTGATTGTAATGCTAATAGGTTGTTCTTTTGCATGATCGATGGTAATATTAGTTTTGATTTAGGATATAAAAATGGTGTAATAAACTACGACAATATTTGTGATTAATTATAATTTATTTTTCCAACGAAGGCTTTATGTCGGGCTCCAACAGGTCTGGCGATTTGTCGGATGCTCAGAAATCCATTCCTAAGGGGACCATCGGAGCAGTTGTTACAACTTCAATAATGTGTATCCTTCTCTTCCAGTTTAAACATCTTTCATTCATTGACACATTCATATTACACTTTGTTATATTGCATCTCATTACGTTAGCTTATAAAGTACATTCTTCCTTAAAGAACTTTTAAGATATCACCAGTGTCTTGCTTATTGCTGGATGTGTTGAAGGACAACTGCTCAGAGACAAGTGGGTGTTGTTGTTGTTTGTGCTTGTGTTCTTGTTTCAGTATAAATGCAACGTGTCTTTCAGTGAATGTATACAAATACAGTGTAAAATGCATATCATTCGTTTAGTAGGCTTCGTTTAGTTTAATCAATTTAATGTGTTTGATCAGTATTTCGACAATCCAACTATTTATTAAGTGATGCTTCCAAATGTTGACCTAGGTACAAGCCAACATGTAAACATGATAAGTATTGCTTTGTGCTGACATATGCTGGGATGCAATTATCTCAGCTAACTTGCACTCTTGGCTACTCTAAAATAATACGAAACTTAACTCATAAAAGACATTTCACTTGCAAGGTCATCAACATATTAATTCATTTGCTTAACTAATTTGTCGTTGTTAAGGTTTGGAGAAAGCATTGGGGGAGGGTTGATCCTAGCCACTTTGGCATGGCCGTCCCATTGGGTGGTTAATGTCGGAGCATTTCTGTCCACCTGTGGGGCTGCTTTGCAAAGTCTCGTTGGTGAGTACTTACTAAGTGGGCATTTGTCTTTTTGGTGAGTACTTACTAAGTGGGCATTTGTCTTTTTAGTGTGTTGCGTTTGAAATTTTGTTTATCAAATTTTCACTAGTTATTATTGATTTTAATTACCTCTACTTGTTTTCTTATTACAGCTGCCATTAAATCATTTTGTGATTAATTTCCATCCGTTTTCAATAATTTATCACCTTTCATCTCTTTATTGCCATTAGTTATTTATTGGCATCATCACAACATCGCTTGTTGAACATCAGGGGCACCTCGTCTCTTGCAAGCCTTAGCAGCAGATGGAGTCATACCCTTCCTGAACTTCTTCGCGGTGACAACAAAACAAGGGGAACCCGTGAGAGCTCTCATCTTGACGGGTCTCATTGCAGAAATTGGAATCCTCATCGCCAACATCGATAACTTCATATCGCCTGTTATCTCAGAGTCAGTCCTTCGCATGTTAACTTTAAATCATTTAGATTATCATGGGCTCGTACAACATCTCTTTAGTAATAATTTCATAGCGTTTTCTATGGTATCTTTTTGAAGTATTTAATGAAGTTTGTTAATGAAAAGGTAAAATGTCATTTAAGTACATTAAGTAGGCTGCTTTATGCTTCATGTTTTCCTAAGAATGTTTGCTTGAAATCTCGAGCAGTATCATTATCACATCATCTGAAATATGCTGGAATTAAGGACGAAATGGGTCATTATTGTTGTTGTTGATGTGTGGCCACACACATTAAATGTTTGCATAAGTTCTTTTGATTTATCCACATTACATTTCTTGCATTTTTAAAACTTTTTTCATAATTTTGAAACAAATAAAGGTTTCCTTTCCAGATTCTTCTTGATGTGTTACGGATTTGTAAATCTTGCATGTGCACTTCAAACCATCCTCAGAACTCCAAACTGGAGACCAAGATTCAGGTTCTACCACTGGTTAGTGGAGTTCAACTGGTGTTTCTATCAGCAAATGATTGAAATGTAGCCATATTTTCAACAGAAGCAAAACGGTTGAACATTGATTTTTCTAAATGTATTATTATTATTATTTTTATTATTATTATTATTATTTTAACTGAATCATTTATGTTATTATTATTATTGTTGTTGTTACTTAGTAAAGGCTAAAGATAACCTTATTAATTAGCAAATATTCAACTTATAATATATGGTTTAAAGTGACATAAACTTTTGCATTTATTTATATTATGAAATAAATATTTGCAGGAGTCTGTCACTGTTTGGAGTGGTTCTGTGTATGACTCTCATGTTGATGACCTGCTGGTACATTGCTATTGTTGCCATCATCATTGCAGCATTCATCTACAAATACATTGAATACAAGGGGTACATATACGTTCTTTATTCCAATTTAAATGTTATTTCTGATGATACACATTCTTAATTTTAAGTATAATTATTATTCAAACAACTCGATGCCATTATAATTGATGTTATTAATTTTGCTCGTAATAATATTAACACAATATTCTTAATAGCTTTACCACCAATAAAATTTTAATGCAATGACATCTAGTTAAGATATAAATGATATTGCTTATTAATTAATTAATTAAGAGCCGAGAAAGAATGGGGCGACGGCATTCGAGGGTTGGCCATGTCGGCAGCCCGATTCGCCCTCTTGAGGTTGGAAGAAGGACCTCCGCACGTTAAGAACTGGAGGCCTCAACTGCTTATCCTCATAAAACTGAAGGACACTCTCGATCCGAAGTACAGGAAGATGCTGACATTTTCAAGCCAACTCAAGGAAGGTCTCTCGCTGTGCAGTTTCTAACATCACGTATTGACAGTTGCGGCTGCTATTATTATTATATTATTAATATTTCGTTTAATATTAATATATTAATTAATATAATAATAATAATAATGAGTTTTTATGATTGTTTTTATTTATTTTGTTGAAAGTGCTTTTAAATTGATAAATGCCGTGGTTTGAGGATCCTTATTGTTACAATTAATTGTTTACATCACTTTTGTAGATTGAGGTAATAATATTATTGTTGACACTATTAGTGCCAATGGTGAGAAATTCCTAATGAATCCTCTTAACACTTGAAACCTAAGTTCATCTTGGCAGTTTCAGCCAACTTAATGAAATTTATTTTATTTAGAGCACATGTTGAAATGCTTGCACATGTTGAAATACTTTCTGAATACCACAACAATCAAATAGATCTCCAAATTCTAATCCATTTTTTGCCAGGCAAAGGACTGACACTTGTTGGTTCTGTGATCGAAGGAGATTATTCCGAGAAGTTTGCAGACGCCCTGGCAGCTAAGCAGACGTTGTCTCAAATGATGAAGAAGGAGAAGGCTCGAGGGTTCGCCGAGGTCATAGTGGCAGACAACATGATCCAGGGACTCTGCTACCTGTTTGATTTTTTTTAAGCCTTTTCGTTTGTTTTGTTTACATCTGATTGCTTGTTTTGTTTAAGTCTGTTTGCTTGTTTCGTCTATTTGTCTTGATCCTATTTCCATCTCATGATACATGAACATAGGTTCTCATTCTTAATCTCATGAGAGTCTGATTTTATCGCAATTGCAAGAAATATTGTTTATTTCATGCCTTTTTAATTACTTATGATTGATGATGATGATGATGTTTAGGATTCAAGGAGCAGGAGTGGGAGGTTTGACTCACAACACGGTCATGCTTGGTTGGCCTCATGGATGGAGACACGATGAAGATGAAAAATCATACAAAGTGTTCATTGGTGAGTCACTAGTTAATAATTAACTGGTTGGCTAATGACTTGTTGGAGCTTTATTTGTATGGGCTGTAATTAATTAAGCTGTTTAAGAAGGTATGACTCAGTAATGTTCCTATGGAGATTGAAAGATGCATTCAATTAAAAGAAAAAAAGTGTTTTATGATGTCAATATGGCTATTAAAAGATAAAGGGATTGATTTTTCTTAATATCAATAAAATTATGAGCCTTTATAATGATGAAAAACATCTTTCTTTAAATGTACCTGTGAGATTTTATTGCATCGAGTTAGCAAAAGTAGAAGCTGGTAGTAATAGCTTTTATTGCAGACATCCATAACTTAAATGATGTGATGATTAGGACAGTTTGAATCCAATTACATTGTATTACATTAACATTTAATAAAAACATGCCATGGTCAAGTGTAGTTATAATAAGCAGGTTCTGCTTCATTTTCAGACACTTTGCGCAACATCAACAACGCACAATTGGCTGTCCTCATAGCCAAGGGCATCGATCAATTCCCCGAGAACACAGACAAGTTGATTGGCACCATCGACATATGGTGGATAGTCCGTATCCTTGACGACCATTATTTTACATTTCTTTTTGTTTCTCGTCACTTGTTAATTAATCGTTAATTAGTTGTTAATTAATTAATTTATTATTGTATTTGTATTTTAACTGATCTCTTGAGTTCCTTATAAGCGGTAATGCTTCTCCAAGGATGCTTTGTGATGGCCAAGGCTGAGTTGCAAACAGCACTTAAAACCACAGTTGTGCAAATAAAGTGTCTTATTATGTTACTATTATAGTTTTGAAGGATTTTCAACTGCTCAGTTATGATTAATTTAAGGCACTTGTTTACACGTTCTTGGCCTTAATTGATTGGTTGAACAGATGACGGAGGTCTCTTGATGCTCCTTCCCTTCCTGTTGATTCAACACAAAGTCTGGAAACTCTGCACCATGAGGATATTCACTGTTGCTCGTATGCATCGTTAATTTGTTGCCATCATCATCATCACTATCATCTTCACTACCATCATCACTGTGGTCATCACAATCATCTTCTCTATCACCAACACATTTAGTGACATTTATAATGTCATTAATGCCTTTTTGTTGATACAGGCATGAATTTTCATTGAATTTTCAATTAGTACAATTGTAATTCTCCAATATATTATTCAATTTTCAGTTACATCAATTATTTTAAGGGCTCATTAAAAGTATTAAATTTCTTGTTAATTAACTTAATAACATTTAGATGATTGATAATTTCATTAATCTAAATGCTAAATGTAACTTTATTTTATTTTGAAGAAATGGAAGACAACATCGAGCAAATTAAACTCGACCTTCAGAAGTTTTTGTATCACTTGAGACTGCGAGCAGAAGTTTTTGTCGTCCCGTTGGTCGGTAACATTTTAACGTGCTGTTGGATGGATTATAACTATCATTTGTTGATTGGATGTTAATAAACGTTACTGTTTATTCATAATTTGTTTGGTAATTAATTGATTATTCATTATTCCAGCCAGACAGTGCCATCAGAGCTTACACGTACGAGAGAGCACTCATCATGGAGCAAAGATCAGCCATGATGAAGGAGTTGAGACTGAAGAAGAAGAGGCTCAAAAACATGGTTCTTGTCTTCAAGGATTTAATCATTAGCCACATTTAATTCACAAATTGTATTTTATTATTCATCCAAATTTATTTAAAGATACTTCATGGGGTGTGGTTTTCGGGAATATTAATATAATAACATAACTTGCATGCTATTGCTGATAGTACATTAAAACATGAAAATGACTTTTTGAATGAGTCAATGAATTTAGAATTAAAACAATTAATTATAATTATCATTACAACTATTAATTCAATGATTTTTTTCAACTTTTCAGCCCCAGAAGATGCTGGATGATGCTGCTGCAGTTGGAACGGATGATTCTGAGTTCGAGTCGAAACCGACCGAGGAGAACAAGAAAGTACTTTCCGACAGCTGGAGTGAAGTTGAAACCTCTGAGAACGGTGGAGACGAATTCAATGAGGAACTTCTCAGCATCAAACCGTAGGTTTCATCGAATGTTTTTCGAAAGGCCATCTTTATTGCTGGGAACTTAATTATTTTAGATTGTTAATAATAATACAATTGTTGTCAGTTAGTTAATAATTCATTTATAATGATAGAGACAAGCAGAACGTGAGGAGAATGCACACGGCCGTTCGACTGAACGAAGTCATCGTGGAAAAGTCCCACGACGCCCAACTGGTCATCCTTAACCTTCCTGGTCCACCTAAATCATCCTCTGGCGAGGAAAACTGTAAGCGATATATATTCAATAAGTCAGCATAAAGTTAAACTGTGTCGATACTGTAAATAGCCAGCTGTTTCTTGTTATTTTAAGACATTGATTTATTTTTATCTTATTCATATTCAGGACAGTAGTTTATTCATTTACTTGACTTGTTTCTCAAACTAAAAAGGCAAAACATATAAAAACCTATGTAACTAGATATTTTAATATTATATTTAATAGATTTGAGGTGTTATAACCCTAATTAAAGTCCTGACAACAAAATGGCTGATATTTGTGATGATTGCAGACATGGAGTACCTGGAAGTGCTGACGGAAGGATTGGACAGGGTGTTGATGGTCAGAGGGGGTGGCAGGGAAGTAATCACCATTTACTCCTGATCCTCGAGCGACTCCTCAGAAGTACTTGGGCAACCTTTAATTTGCTTTCAACGCATTTTATTTCGTGCTTGCAGTTTCTTTTTTCAATCTTCAACTCCCTTGAATGTGTTTGACACATCTGTCTCATCATGCAGATTTTTTATGTTTTGAATTGTTTGTATTCAAATTATTCTCTATTTTGTGACAGCATTTACGAGTTAATAGGAGTTTAAAAGGCAAGTCTGTGGTTGTTTCGACGGTTGTTTAAGCACACAAGTGCCAGCACTTAGTCCACCAACAATTGAACTCAAGTCTCAGCATTTGCCATCACTTCTCTGATCGTGTGACACGAGTTGTGCTTTATTTTCATCTTTTGCATCTCGGCACTGTGCTGTTGTGGGTGTGTACATGACTCATCTTATTCTCTCATTTGTCTGATGTCTTATTGTACACTTCTAATGATTAATCGGATTTATTTTATCTCAAATCACATATTTTTATCTAAAATTTTGAATTTTTTATGAAATTGTGGCCTACCTCCGTGGAACAAAATGTTTCAGTTTCCTCTTGTGCTCTTATTAAGCTGTTGCACCAACCTTAGGCCACCAGGCAGTACAATTTGGAATTTATGTGATGAAATTTGATACAGGCTTCCTAATTAAGGTGATGAGGATTACATTTCATTGCACCATAATTTGTAAGTTTTAGAGTCTGCAACCCTGCAAGTTTTAGAACTTTGTAAAGCATACTCACTACAAGCATTAAGTTCCTGTACAATGGTCGATCTATGATTTTAGTAGTTTTGACAAGGAAATTTTAAAAAGATCAAATATTGAAGACTGTAACACCATTGGGTTGTTAATCGACTTTTAGGAAGGCTTGGAATTATGGAAGTAACTTGATACATTTGTGGCGCATGGCTCTTCATCGGTCTCGATTTGTTTCTTGGTTGTGAACGTTTCATCTATCTTGCCTCCCTCCCTGAGTCTGGTTTATTCTTTCCATCGGGGATCTTGAGTCTTTCCATACCAAACACCACAAATTCTTGAATTAGATCATTTCTATTAATATGATACTAAACTTTACACAATAATCATGCTAACTTTCATTGTTTTTAAGCTTGAGGAAGTTTTAGAAAGCCTATGAGAAAATATGATGAATATGTCACATGTTGTGAGAACCAAATATTTGCTTTCAGCTGCAAACAGGCCATGATGCAGGGTCCTACTTGAAGTCCCCACAGGGATGACCACAATAACTGCAGATATGAGCATAATTTCTTTATTGATATGAGAGTGGATACACACTAAATGGAATCACATGGAAAAAGGATTATAAAAAAATAGATTCATAAGCATTCGTAATAAGGTTGCAATAAAACAATAAAACCAACAAATGCCATGCTTGCCACTCCCAGAGAACCAATAATAGAATAACAATTGTAACAATCACAAGCAATATTTTTCTAAGTGAAACTGTCAAAGATTATCCAAATGATAATAACGCTTATTTGTCGCTTTCTGTCTCGGACTTGATGGTCACACCGTTGATGCAATCAACTGTGGAATTCACAGTTTCTTCGTTTCTAGAAGGAAACAAGTATTTAAAAAATAGCACAAGAAATTCTTCTAATGAGAAAACTCAAATGTGAACGGGTTGGTAAATATTGTTTGACCATTAAGTGGTCGTTCCAGTTATTAATGTCAGCATGAACTGCAACCAATCTATCTTGTGGCATCTTAATAAAATTGCTAGCAATAAAAATGGTGAGATACAATAACAAACAATGACACACAATAACAATCTTTCAGTTTCATGAAGCCTTATTAAATTATTATTATTATTATTATTATTATTATTATTAAATAATAGTTAACGATAAATCCTTGCAAATACACGAACCTGCTCGTACTGCTTATTTGACTGAGTTGTTGGTTGCACTCCTTGACAACCTGTCGTGAGAGATTAAACAGGTCCTCCCTCCTCGTCACTAAGGCAGGTCTGTGGATGCACAGTTGACAAGCGGCCTCGTTGATGCACAACTGATGTTTAATAAAAATTGCTAAATTTTACATTCAACGGTTTAACACTTGTTACATAACAGTTAATAAATTATTGCTTGATAAAACATTATTTTCATGCATGTGTTTAAGTTTATGACACCACATGTTTTCAGGATAAAATGCTAGAAAATCTGTGCAGTAAACAAGAAAACAATTTAGCAATCTTACTTCATGCCAATTCATCATTTTGTCGCTTTTCCTTTTCGAGTCGAACCTGCCGTAAATGGTGCCGTATTTGCGAAGAAGTTCATTCTTGTCCGGATGATCGTCCGGATAATTCAGCAACTCCTTGAAAAACAACAATTTGTTGATGACGTCACAATCAAGTACTGCACAATTAATAAAAATAAATTTTAAAACCACAATTGCAACTATCAAGATCATCACCAAGTGTAATCAAGATATTAATTTTATATCTTTAATTATATTTGATTCTCACCTCTATTTCTTTATCAACTTGTTTCTTTGAGTTGAGAGGTTTTGGAGCATAAAGTGGTAGGTTTTTGGCCATCTGCTCAACATATGATTGGATGACCTCAACTTGTTCTGAAGATAACTTGTTTTCGGTTGATGTCGATATCTTCTGTTCTTCTCTCTGTTAAGGATTTAAAGATATTATTTTTCACAAAATGTAAACAAAACGAAAGCTTAGTGTTAAAAATCAAGCTTATGTCCAAAACCTTACATGATTTTTTTTAACAAAAGTTTACAAAAAAATACAATAAATTAAAAAAATAAAACTAAAGAAACAAAACACCCCTTCAAAGTTAGAATCATAATGAATAAGGAGAATTAAGTTACTTAATATATAATTTTCAACTCGATTCATCAAGTGGTTTATAGTAAAGATCAAGATTAGACTCACGAATGGTGAAGAGTTGGAAGATCCATTCATGTGATTCCTTAATCTTTCATTAGTATTTGAAATTGTTGCAAAAATACTCCCCTTGCTAGGATAATCATGATTGGCTAAACAATGAATAGGATATAGTTGATCAGACCATATTTTAATTGCACATAATCCATTGATAATAAATTAGTTTAAAAAGTACTACATGGATAGGATATCCATTCCCTGAGAGCTTTTTGAAGTCTTCTAACATGAAGTGGTTTGCCAGCCATGCCAACTAAGGCCATGATCTCAAAAAACTCATCTTCGCTTGCCTCGCACAATTGTGCGACATCGTCACCGCCTGTCACAATGCATACTATGCGAATATAAATGGTTACATCTTTGCCATGCACAGTATGTATACGTAATGTATATACAAACCTTGCGAAATAAAAACATCAAAATATTGGAGTAAATTCGCCCTTTCTAGAACTTTGTAAAGAGCCCACTCGCTTTCATGGTTTGGCTTCGGCATTACGCTCCAACCGCTAAGTTAAACTTAATAAAAACAATTAGTCGAGAGTCTCTATACCTCGTAGAGGCATCACTCACATTTACGAACTAAATTATAAATCAAGTTGCTCCAAATACTTTTGACGAATGCTCAACTAATAATTTAATATTAATAACGCTTTATTATACTGAAGAAATAGAACAGAACCAAAAATCGGTTTCAAATAGCAACAATTGCAAAAACTTCAACAACGTCCTAAAATAGATTTATCGGTCCAAGTTCTAAATAAATAATTTTATATTTGACATAATTTTTTAAAGCACAATAAAGATATTTTGTTTACTAATTGGACTTGCGAGTATTTTAAAATCAGGTTGCGACTTGCTCATTTTGCTCAGTGGTCCGGGGTTTTAATGACATTCGTAAAATATGACAAAATTCTTTGTTTCTTCGTTATCAATGTCTACTTTTGTTCCAAAATGTTCGCCGGTTACAGAGAGTGCTATTGCGGCACTGAATGAATTTGTCAATAAATCAAAAAGCCTCCTCGTTGTGACAGGTGCTGGACTGTCGACAGAAAGTGGTATTCCGGGTAATTAATGTTATTTCTTAGATATGCTAAGTAGTTATAGATGATTCATAGAGATATTGGCACAACACTCGTTATTAGTTTACAAAGAATAAAGAGATAAAGAAATGGTAACAGAAACAACTAAATAAAAAGGATATAGCAAGAAATGCTTTCTTTGTTCAACATTTTGACATTAATAAAGAGACAGAGTAACTAATGTTGTCACAGAGGGAATAATGAATGGAGAAATAAATATGGCATACCTTGTAAAACTTTTGAGATTATTGTTGGAAGAGTGTATTCAGTGTTGGATAAACTGCCTGGAAGCAATAAGAAATGCTAAAATAATAATAGAAAGGGTAAAAAAAAGAACATTGCTAACTAGATCAAAATGTTTGGCTTGGACCTTTAGTGCACTAAAGGAGTTCTTAGCAGTTTTGACTGATCTCGTAAATGTTGATCATACTTTCACAGATAGGCCACATGGCCTTCCTGTCGCTTAATCCTGCCACTGGATATTGTCTTAATCAGTGTAATTACAATTATCAAACGGACCTATTTAATTTCAATATACGAAGTAATTTAACCTGGAGTTAAAAGCTGCATTCTTACCACATCATGCTTGCAGACCTATTCTTGACACCACAAGTGCTTTCATGAATAGGCACTTTACAATTGGTTGACTAAGTTATTTCTGATGCTATTTAAATGGAATAAAGTTTGAAATTATTTGGAAATTTCAGATTACAGATCTGAAGAAGTTGGACTTTATGCAAGAACCAACAGGAGACCAGTTAATTTTAAAAACTACTTAGAAAGTGAGCATGCAAGGAGAAGGTATTGGGCCAGAAACTTTGTGGCATGGCCCCAGTTCTCTTCTTTCCAGCCCAATATTGGACACCACATCTTAGCAGATTGGGAAAGGAGGGACAAGCTGCTCCACCTTATCACTCAAAATATTGACAGGCTTCACACAAAAGCCGGAAGTACAAAAGTGGTCGAACTCCACGGAACAACCCACAAGTAGCTCAATGGTAAATAACAATAATTGAAATTGGATTGAAACAAGGAATTAACAATTTCTTGACAGAGTAGTGTGTCTCAGTTGTGGATTTTCGCAAAGCAGATTTGATCTGCAAGAAGAGATGTCTTCATTGAATGGTGACTGGATAAAGACGGTCAATGTCACCGATGCCCTTGCTCCAGACGGAGATGTCTTATTGAGTGATGAAGTAGTGGCCTCTTTCAAAGTAATGATTTTGAATATATGCTAATTATAGATGAATTAACTAATTTGGAGATTGTGTAAATTTATGCAATGGTTCCTTTGCATTTTGAATCTTCTTTATATCACTCAGCAAAATGCTCTAGGTTCGACCACTTTGATTCAAGATCACCAAACTGAGACCATGCAAAAACACAGATTTTATAAATTTCAAATTCTGATACATGAGCGCATTATTGTTTTTAATTGTTGAGGCGCCTTCATGCAGACGTTGTGGAGGATTGCTAAAGCCTGCAGTAGTTTTTTTCGGTGAAAACGTTCCGATGAAGACTGTTCGGATAGCCGACGCACTTATTAAAAAGTGTGACTCCATGCTCGTGATTGGAAGCTCGTTATATGTGAGTGCCAGAATCAAATATTAATCATCTCCTACTTATTCCTTGACCTAAATATGAGTGTATGCTTTGAAGCAAACAAACCAGTACTAAATTCCTAATTACTATTGTCATCGCTTGCCATGAGCTATCACATTTATCAACTTTCTCTCATGAAGAGATTTCTCTTTATATCTAATAGAGAATTTTCTCATTTAAAGCCTCAGTTTTATTCTTGGATATTCTAGCCCACACCAAAGTAAAATGCCATACAAGCTTAAGAAAAATCTAAAGGAAATTATATAAAAAAATTTTTCACCCACATTTCACTTATTTGAGACTTTATTCTGGTTATGTTTTGAATCTTGCTTTGTCACTTTTGTTTGATTCAGGATGTCCCCAAGATAGGATTTTGTTCCATTGGGACATTCCTGTTGAACTTATAGATTCTTTTTTCCTGTTTGCTCAATAAATGCTGACGACAAGAAAAATTGATTTCACCGTTTCTAATTTTAATGTCCTCCTCAATTTAAGGTTTATTCAGGCTACAGACTCGCTGTGAAATGTAAAGAAGGCGGGAAAAGATTGGCAATTGTCAACATTGGTCCGACAAGGGCAGACGGTATTACTGATTTAAAGGTTGAAGGTAAATGTGGAGACATTCTGCCCAGGATTCGATTCATTTAGAAATGAAATTTAAATGCCTCGAAAGGAACTTGTTCCAACAACAAGCTTTGATGATCTCTAGGCATAAATTTAACTTTTTTATGGGTACACTTTATTTTAAGTTTAGATTATTGGAATAAAATTTATATCACTAAAATTTGTTTTTGATTTAGTCTTCTAATTCAATGTCATAATCACCCAGTAAATCACAACGTTTGTGAAGAAACTTAATGAGTTGCTCTCTGAATGAATGTAACTTTTCATCAACCTGTGAAACATTAAAAATAACATATTGAATTTAAGTAAGCATTATGGATCGACCTTAGGTAGGTCATGGCCACCCAAGGACCAAATTAAGAAGTATTTTGTTAATTCAGGGAGCCATGCATTTAATTAGGTGTTTACAAAACCAGTCGTAAGTGTAAAAATTTCTCACAAGCAAACCAATAGAAGTGTGAAGGTTGGAATCACTTAAGTGTAGGGATGGTGTTATTCCAAGAACTGAGACACCTTGAAGAAAAAGTAAGTTTTTAAAAATTTTGAAATTGGTCATTGTATTCCATATTGTCATTGGCATATATATTCACTGTTGGCCATGCATTGCATCACAACCCTACCTGTCATGTTTGTGAGCATCTCTTCATAGAAATGAATTGCAAAGAGGGCATCGCTCTCCAGGACCTCCTGCCTCATGTTTAACTTGGCGAACGATTCGGCCATGCACTTTCTGTTCGAGATGTATTTGTGTTAAGAGGATCTTGCTGCAAACAAAAACCAATTAATAATAGCTCACATTGTTTTAATAGAAGTTCTTGGCATGAGAAATGAAGAATCCATGAAACATCTGGAGGTCCTGCTTGCTATGTAGTAGCTTCTAATCAAATCCTGACTTTCCTTTTTGAGGTCGACATCCAGACCTCTTGCAAAAGTTATGAACTGTAAAGGGGAACCAGAAAAAAAATGCACTTGAATTTGGTCGAATGGAACTGCCGTGGAAGTTTTAAAAGCATCAACGAGGCCATAACGTAATTCACAGAGTAAGAAGTCCCATATACACCAAGAAAGAACCTGTTTAAAATCACTACAGGAGATAAGTGGATCCCTTGTACCACACTGTGCCTGAGTCAAAATATTGGTAACCAACAGTTCGTAGGAAAGTGGCTGGACAGATGCGTCTGCCTGGATTACCATTGGGAAAAGACTGCCAATGAAAGCTTAAAGTTTACTGAGGGCCATATGAAGAATAATTAACATATATTAGACTTATATTAATATATTTTAGACTTATATTAATAATGCCTGAACATTACCATAAAATATTTATTGATATTCATCAATGAATTAAACCAAAGCAATTTTATAAGTGAACATCATTTTGATATATAGTAATATATAAGCAATATTTTAATTTGAAATAATTTAATTTGAATAAATCTCGAAAGTCAATATTCATGTATTACTTGATCATAACATTAAACTTGGCAGTCTTGGCATCTGATGTCTGTAATGGACCAGAGTATGCACAAGCAGTTTCCAGGTATGTCCACAACTGACACGTCCTGTGTCCTAAGAGTTGGTTTGTAGTCAGACTGGAACAATGCGAGGCAACAGAAATGCTCGAATCTAAAACTAATGATTTAATTTTTGTGCTTTTATTGAAACTAATGGTTATATCATATTACACGTCTTTGCCCAATTTTAATTTTATGAGTTAACGATAAGAAATGGATTTTGAATTTTACAAATTAATGGCAGATACCAAATCAATGAATGGTAGCAGAACAATTTTAGAAATGAGTCCCCTTTGCAATGTAATTGGATAGAAAATGACCTTGTACGATTTTATCTCTGAAGTTTTTGTCAGTATGTAACAATTCAGGGATGAGACAAACTCCTCCATCACACAATGTCAACAAACCCCCTTCAACATTAGATAATACAAGAAATCAATAAAAGTTTTACAACTTAAGGTCATTAAAAATTAAATTCTTAATAAATTAATATATAGTGATAACAATCGCATGGATGAAATGAAAGCAACCTTCAACAAAACTGCCTCCACTCCTATCTTTACAAGGCATTGGAAGAGGATTGTTATTGCTGTTCAGAATGGAGAACTTGAGGGCAAACTGACCTGCGTACATGAGGAGTCTATTCACGATAAGACCATCCACGCCCAGAACTAACAGGTCCAGTCCTGAATAACTCTTAAGGTGATGATAACAAATAACATTTCAGATAACTTGACAACCTTGAGTGCAACAATATTCGTTAACGATAATTAATATCGTTACAAATGCTTTATAAAATAAAAGTCATTAATATGTCAGTTAAAAGGTATAAAAATGATCGCTTAGATGTACCTCATTCGAGCTGGAAACAAGGCTGAGTAATAAAGCGAGCTTTAAATCATGAAATGTCCCTGGAGGAGCGACATTGCCTGAAACAGTATCATCATCATGAACTCATCGCCATGTGAAAGCATGGTTGCTTTTTTTGCTTTACAGGTTGAGTTATTGACAACTTACACATCTCTTCATTCATTTACTTACAAATTCAAAAGTTTTAGTTGATGGTGTAAATCAGAGTGCAGTGAAGCAACTCCGCAGACGTCAGGATCCGCGAAGTCAAGCCGCTGCTCAGATCTGGAAGGAAATTCCGAGCGCAAAATGAGATCGATGAGTCAGTAACCGAGCTGACGCTCGAGGAAGTAAGAGGTCCTATCCAGATGGATCGTCATGCTTTTGGATGGAACAACTTGCCAAAATGGTCCCTGGCGAGCTCATCAGTCAGAGACGCTAATCATAGCGATTAGCCAGGAAAGGAGGCGAAAAGTGGAACAAGACCGAGTCACGAGGGCAGTTCAGCAGTCATAGCAGGTTAAATGGACAACGTGGGATGACGTGATGCAACGATCCCTTACGATATGTGGAAGATGTCCTCGCTCCGACTTGACTAAGGTCAGTATACGACCAGTTGCCCTCCAGAGACAATCTACAAAAGTGGGGTTTGGTGGCACACGAAAGCCGGCTACATGGCAGAAGTAATTCTTAATGGTGTAATTCAGATGCACTGTCAGAATTGTTTGCTATGCATGATGTCAGAAAATTGAATAACTGATTGATTGACTAAAAAGATAGATCAGGCAAAAAGAATAAATATATTTTATGATAACATTAAAATGAAACATTTAAATAACCAGCAAATGCATAAGCCAGACTAAAGACAAAACTCCAAGAGGTATCTTTGCGATCTGAAAAGAAGTAATAAATAAATAAATAAAACATAAAGCAAGTCAAAAAATTCAAAAAACCATTAGCAAATGAATGATTTTGATATCTTAATCCTCTGATTAAAGAAAAGCAGTCTACCATGATATAAAGCCTTTATAGACCTTGGAACAGCTGGAAGGATGTTTTGTAATGAATGAGTATTTTTGCGCATCTAAATGATGAAGGAAAAATAGAGGACCTATACACATAAAGAGGATAATTAAGACGAACAATTACAAATTACTCACTTGTGACACTCTTAAAACTGGAGTTACACTCAAGACCTAGTTTATAAAATGTTCGCTGGTGTAACCAAATGGCAAATATTGAATACAACTCAATAACTCAACATATACTAACTCTAATCTTTAATACATTCATAATTAATAATAAACATGTAAAACATCTAATGTAATGATTCCTTGTTCTTGAATGCTTCGATGCTCACTTCAAAGACATGAAGCTTTCTCTTAAAGTCATAGATAGGAACACCAACTGCAATGCATACTCTGCCGAGTTGAATGCCCGATGCCAATTCATCTGCATTTTAGTTATTTTACTCAACTTATGCTAATTCAGTCGAGTTATGTTATATTCTAAGTAAGTTAAAAGTTATCAAATATCTTAGTGAAGATATTCCAGCCAACATAATATATGCTATACCTCTTGCACATGCAACAACACATTGGCTGATCCTTTTGCATTTCAGCAATTCATTCTCCATTAGATAAAAGACGACCTTATCTGCATATGGATGATTTTAATACATTCAATTGAAGCCACTTCCATGAAATAAAAATATTATTACAAGTAAATTGGACAACCTGCCAAGACTCGACAGGAGACATTTTCTTCCATCCGTGTGCTGCAAAGCTTGCAATTCAATTCATTTCTTCTAGGTTATCAAGTAAATTCGCTTTCATTAAAATATTTACAGGTGAATTCAGATACAAAATGTTTGTACCTAATAAGCATTTTGTCAGATGTGCCAAAATGTCTCAAAAATGTGAATTCTCCCTTTTTGCAAACATTGCATTCAAACTTTGTACTTTTTCTAACAAGGTTTTAGGTTTAAATTGAGTCTGCAACATTGAACTTCTTAAAGGAACTTTTAATCTTGGGAAATTCTTACAAATATTTCTGAATTGGTGAGATTCCTGATATTAATCCTTTTAATTGAATCAACTTGGGCTGACACATCTTTGATCTATACAGAGTCAGCGATGGAAGCTGGTAGCTTTGAAAAAACATAAAAAAAAATAACTTTCTTGAGTGCAAAGAAAAATTCGTATAAAAAAAACTATAAGTGCACTACATAAATATGTCTCTTGATACTAATATTCAAGATGTTTAAATCAACATTTCTGTATAATTGATTGAAAATGATTCATCATTCTCCTACATGTTTGTCTAATAAGTATTTATCAGAACAAAAATCATTTATAATAATACCATTCAAAAGGCGGAAGTCTGCTAATACGAAGTCTCACAGACAGTTGCGTTCGTATCTTGCAACGAGGTAGCCACCCCTTTTCTCTAATGTGTGTAAAGATTACCTAAACCAAACTGACACCTAAACACATACTTCAGCAGATTATATGCAACAAATGCCCTCACATTTCTGAATACTTCTGAAGCGTTCAATGGTACGTTCAAGACAAAGTTACCCAAGTCAACTGCATTGAAACATTTTGATTAATACAGGTCAGATCTAGTCTTCCTATCAAAGTCAGTCAACTATTACAAAAATCTCACCATCGAAATTTAGCAAATCAAAGACATCAACAGGAATTACTATTTCGAAGGCCTCATCCTAATTATAGATTATTCTTTGATTGAAAAGTAGAAAATTAATGTAAAGTTTTTCACAAACTTCAGAATATAACCTGTAAACCGTCAAAAAATTCGCAGCGGTCCTCTATAAGTCTGAAATAATTGTTCTCCACAAGAAATCTTGAACAAGAGATGATTAAATCTCCTTGACAGCAAGCATTGTCCATGTCCACGACGAAACCTTACCGTCTGCCTTTGTATACTCTACGCGCACAATTTCTGCTGAATTCGATTACATTTTAAATTTTATCACAACTATTAATAGTTTTATAATACACTTTCTAAAATTAAAGCTCAATGTTTTTCCGCGGTCTTTTTTTTTAAACAAAACGAAAATAATTAGTTATTAAAAGAGAGACGGGGAAAACAGACGTAAATTCTTTTATCAATTGTTTTTTTTTAAATTAAATTAAGACGTTAACTTATGTATAATACATTCAAGTCGATTTTATAAACTACGAAATTTATTATCGACATCGAACCTTATTTGTATTTGTATTTAGCCGATGTTTTGAGTTCCTTATCCGAATAGGATATGAAGGCATTGGATAAAGTCTGTTGAATAGCAAGATTATTTGGACGGAGCAGGATCAACTGCTCAATTTCAAAGCCTTTCCCAGTTGAACTGCAATACCGAGTCAACGCGCCAGAGTAGCCAGGACCAGCAGAGGCTTTACAATAGCTTCAACATCCTCTGCTGGAAGACTTAGAAAAACAAGAAATTGATGACAAGCCAGCAAGATGGCTAGAGCTACAACAAGCAGCCTTCTAAGATTTTTAGTTTGAAGGCACTTCTTATTTATTTATTTATTTGACTAGCTGTTTCCCCGGCTTTGCCCTGTAATAGATTTGCAATTGAATATCCGTGAGAATGAGGGGTATCAGTGGATAAAAACTGTTAATCCTCCTTCTTTTCCTGTTAAGATAATTGCTTAAATTAAATTGCCCAAAACCTTTTTAAAACAAAGCCTAGTGCCGTTGCAAAGTTTTGGTGGGTCAACGTTACTTAGTAGATTACTTAGAATAATTGGAGATCCCAGTTTTAGTAAAAGACGGTGTGGTGGCAAACCAGTAGGGTCCAGTGAGTTTAAGAACTCTTATGGGAAATTGACAACCTCATCAGCATCTACAACGGTATCGATTGACTTGTATTCAGTGACTGGACCTGGTAACATTGATAGCATTTTATTGTTGATTTCATGAACATTTTTGGCAGCAAGAAGGCCCTTCCTTGCAACCAGTTTGAATGTTCACAGTTTGTGGAAACCGTTGGATAAACTGCATCAATTAATTCTGATACTGTAGAAACCAGGTTACAAAAATTTGATGAGAGTTGAATATTTCCTGAAGAATTGACATTTAATCTACCTTCTCCAATATCCAGTAGTTTGTTTGAAAATGTTGAGCACCATCATCTCCAAGATGTACTCTCATGTTTTGCTTTAAAGTAATCTTTTGTACATGTCTCCACAAAAAGGAATGCTTTAAACATGCATGAATTTGCATGAATTTCATCGGCCGGTGTTGACTTTGGTGCGACAGGTAGAGTTTGACGAAAATCTCCATAGAAAAATAACAGAGTTCATCCCATCAAGATGTTATTTCCCCTCACATCTCTGAGATTAATGTCAAAGGCTTCGATAACCTACTTGGGCGCCGTGGTGCATTCGTCCCAAACAATTAATTTACATGTTCTGAGGACTTGCGCCCCATCGCTTGACTTTCGTATGTTGCGGGCAGGACTTTCTTGTCTATCATGTGGCAATTTAAGATCAGAATGGGCTGTCCTCCCCCCTTCCATTAACGTTGCCGCAATTCCTGAAGAGGCAATGGAAACAGCAATTTTTCCCTTAGCCCTGATTTCAGCCAGAATTAAATTTGTTAAAAATGTTTTCCTGTGCCTCCAGAAGCATCAAGGAAAATGATAACGCTTTGTTGTTCTGCTAGTCGATTAGTTTATCGTTCTAAATTATAAACCAATATAAATTAAAAGCTTACTACATGAACCAGCGTATGTCTAGAAAAAGGTTTATGGCTCTAAAACGCAAAATAATGTATCGACTGTTTTGCAAAGTAGACTAAACTGACCCCCTTGTCAACTTGCTCAAGTGTTTCAAATTTCAATCAAATTGGTTCAGAATTAAAGATTTGTATAAGAAATGTACATACAAGATCCTTGTTTTATATATATAGATATAGATGATTTGGACTTGTTAGTTAGTGTTAGTTATTAAAAATTAATAATATGTATTAGTGTAATAATAGGGATGAAATAATAATAAGTTAAATAAAGTTTAAATAAAAATCACTAAAGTAATTGACTCCGATTTTTGCAAATCTATCTGTAGATGATGTCCACACTCGCTGGATTGCTAAGCAAGGAACTCATATCAGATAGACTTGTATTGAGTCTGATTTCTCTCCTTAGGGCAGATTGGGCCGGACATTCCATGAGGAAATGCTGCACATTTTCATCTTCCTGAGGGCAAGGCACTTCTTAATCGATCAACCATTTATAAAGCGCTCTTAAAATATATTTTAAAATAAAATAACGTTCGCAGACGCCCATCTCTATCGGTATTAAATTAAATTCTATTATATGGACTGGAAATTACATGAAGAGCTGAATCTTTTAAAGGTGTGAACACCTCCTTAGAAGCTATTGCGGAACTACTTAATGAAATTTTGATAAAGATCCAAAGCGATCTGACTTAGTAATTAAATCTAATGCTGTCGACTTATACAAACGTAGCATAAGTTTTGGCTTTATTTTGTCTGTTACGTTTACGAATAACGTACTTTACAAAATAAGAGTTAACTGAATATTTTGAAGAAATTGACCTGAATGTTATTGGTGCAGTAGAAAACATAAAAGCGATCACTAAGACTTTGGCATTCCTCTACAGTGAAACAGAGGGGACACAATCAATCCAGGCTGGAAAACAGTTTCCATCCAATTTGCACATAATTACGGAAGACGATTTTAAGCGTCCTCACCGTTGCGATTGGATGACAAAGCTGAATCTCAAACAACATTTACAATTGAGACATTCATTAGGCGGGAGTTCAAGAAAGTTCTGGATCTACTAATAAACTATTTGAAGTTGAACATGTTGCAGTGTGTACATCAGTGGTGCACAACCTTCTTTTGGCCAAAAACAGAGTTCGGAAAAACTCCGTTGGCCGAGCGAATGAGATCATGTAAAATAGATTCCAAATTTAATTCCTCATCAACATCAAGACAACGCAAATAATAAGACATTAGAAGGATAAGATATTATAGCAATAAGATATTATAAATTATTATTAAAGATGATATAATAATTTATTATTAAACTGATATTATGATTCAAAATGTACAGAAGAACAAAGACAAAGTTGTGAACTATATGGGCAGCACAGTAAATCTTGACAATTTTAACCTAATGAGAGAACACAACGTGAAGACTGAGGCTGCATGTCTGCAACAATCTTTGAGATGTCAGGCTGTTCGTAGTTTGCTTAACGATGAAAAATAATCGAACATCAAAAATGGAGGAGGCTGTGGAGGTCCAGTGAGTCGAGAGGTATCATTACGTCCTCTAAGGTGATTGGTGCGACATAGCTGTCACGCCATGGAGCTAATCAGTAAACTAGGCTGTTTGCTTGTCCAGTGAGAAAGAATTTCTTAAATTTAGAGATGTACGTCTCTGTGCTTCTTTCGTGTTCATTCACAACCTTACAAAAATTGAATGAAAAACTTATTTTATCACTTTTCTTGTCAGCCGTCGCAGTCCACTTTGACGGCTGGTCGAGGGCCTGATGTGACGAGTCGGAGGTTGTGCACCTCTGGTGTGAATAGTTTGAATTACTATTTGTAATATTCAAGACTCTTTTTTTCTAAAAATAACTTGACAATCAGAAGTAATGAAAATGGTCAATATTTTAACGACTACAAACATGCTCAATGTGTATTTAATATAATCTTATTTTGATTTTTATTGAAGGTTTTTTTTATTTTTGTATAAAAGATAGATTTAATGTTTATATTCGGAAGACATTGCTTATTTTAATGTACCATGACTTTTGCGCTATTAAATTTTATCAAAGTTTTAGTCAAGAGTTAGTCGTAATAGTTTCTGTTAGCGAGCAATAAATATCGACAAATTATTAATATTAATTAGATATTTTTTTAGATTTGGGAAAGTCTTTCTTTTATGCTCCCCACTATTTTGCCTTCCGTACGTCCCTGCCGAAATCAAGCCAAGGAGGAACATTTCACGACATGACCAAAGCACCTTAATAAGACTTAGACACTAATACTGTATAATATGTAAATGCGTTCGATTGCCCTTTAGGAAAATTTATTATAAATGATTAATAATGTAATATTCTATTTATACTTTGGCTAATTCAAATAGGAAGTAATATCGCTCTGCTAAGGGTTTATGCAGCACAGCTACCTGCATTCCTATCGGTTATCAGCTGCTCTCGACTTGGTTAGTTTTATTTAAGGAGAAACATATCTAATAATGTGATTAGTGTCGACTAACGTGGACGCACTTTGACAAACGCTTTTATTTTAATGAAAAGTCCCGCCGAGTGCTACAAATTGGCAATTGTTTTGTCTTATTTTACTGCGACGTATTTTGTGGTTATTAGTTTAGTTTTCATTGCATTGTCTTCATTTAGTTCATTTTATTACCACATCTCTAAGAACTAAGTGCACATTTAGAAATGGAATTATGGATGATTCAAAATCAGCAATTTATGTTATTGGTTATTGGTAAGTTTGATCAAGTATGGTATCTTAAAATACTACTTTAATTGCGTAAGCAAGACTATATGGATACTTTTTATTTTTTAACCAGATTAATGATGGAAGCCGTTGCACAATATGATTATAAAGCAAGAAGTTCTGATGAATTATCATTTAGTAATGGTGATGTCTTGAAGGTTTATTTCAGTTTTTGCTTTTGAAAATATTTCTGATAAGATGTTAGCTTTGTTGCTAAAATTGTTACTATGTTGATTTATGAGACCTTGAGGTATATCTTTTCTTGCTAAGATTGAAGAGCACACTTCTTCAATTGATAGCTCACAATTAATTGGCTTGGTGGATGATGATAACTAGGCATAAGTATATAGAGTGATGTCAGGTGTGGAGATATGCTTAATGGCTTCATAAGTTTCCTGATTGATCAAAAGCCTTAAATAGAGCATTGCAACTCATCCTTCAATCTAGATCTGTTTTACTCTAAACATGCCCAGTAATCATCTTATGATTTTTCTCATAACCTTTCCAAAATCCAAGTATGGATTTAGAATTACTTCAGCTCCCCATAAATGCTAAAAGGTTCTAACATAATAATTATTATTGATAATTATTGTGCAATGTAATCCGTGGATAAGTCCTTTACTTATTTTAGTGTAATTTCTGATTTAGATTCTCAGTGAGGGGGACAGACAATGGTATTATGCAGAATTGAAAGGAGCTTTAGGATTGGTTCCAGCCAATTATGTGATATTTGGACCCCCATCGTTAGCTATACTTTATTTGTGATGCTTATTTAGATGTATGTCTTGAGATATGGTAATGTTTAATTTTACATGACTAAGTAGATATTTTAAGTGGTCGATTAAATAACTAGTTTTGCGGTCATCTAAAGTCAAGTATTTGTTACAGTTGGTATAAAGATGCATCAAAGGAACAAATTTGTGAAATTCTGAAATCTGATAACTCAACAAATTTCTACGTCAGACCAAGCCAATCAACATCCAATGAAATGTCGTTGTCTGTTAGGTCAGTAAAGTCTTTTTTTCTTATTATCTGTTTTAGTAACTCTTATTTTTCCATCAGGATCAGAGAAGTACAGCATTTTCGAATTTTAAGATCAGCCAGAAGCATGTATTATCTTTGGAATGATTCACCAAAGTTTGAAAGCATCAATAAATTGGTTCAATACTACAAGAATCATTCAGTTTGCAGCAATGAAGACGTGTTTCTAAGGAGCAGTTCTGTAAGATGGCATTGTATTTTAAATTGAGGAATTGGGAGCATACTTTATTGAATTCCTTAGTGGCTTTTATTACCTTTAGAGTATTTGAAAATGTGTTCAGGAGTAACTTGTTCATAATCTTATTGTCAGCATTTTAATTTTATATATGGAATATGGATTTATAATTTCTCATCTTTACATGACTTTGTTTTAACCAGAATGAGTTAGGAGTGAGAAGAGTTATTGCTGAATATGATTATAATGCAAGTAATGATGCTGAGATGTCTATATACCAAGGAGATGTTATAACATTCATTGAAGAAGTTGATGAAAATTGGAGTAAAGGCTCAGTCACAAGGAAGGGAATAATAATACAAGGCTTATATCCTAACAGCTACGTCAGAGATGCATGAATTTTTTTCAAATTACTTGTTTCATTCCGAATTAGAATTGTTTTGTATATTTTGAATTATCGAGATTTTTATACAAGATCAGTTGTTATTGTCTTCAGCGATTATTATTATTATATTTCCATTTATATTTTATATTAAAAACAAATATTTTTGTCATAAAAATATGATGTCCAAAACATTTTTTGATATGATTTTGAATTAGTTCCAGGTTATTAGGTTCATAATTAAAGCAAAGAGCATAGGTTTGTCTCTTTCACCTGATGCATATTCAACTTTAAGGCAGATTCATGAGCAAATACCAAAAAACTGTAAGTGTTATTTACAATTAAATGTGAGTTGTGAGAATAACTGAAACTAGAGATTTAACTTTCACATAAGCGTAATGCGATGCGTTTGCGCATTTATGTTTTGCACTGTGAACAAATTTCTCTTATGATTTATATGGCTTGTATTTATTTCTTAAAATCAAGGGGATTCATGAATAGTATTTTTTATTAATAAAATAAAAATATGAAGATTTTCTGGGTTTCTTTGATTAAAAACTGTTATGAATTGCACAGAACAGAAAGCACAACTACTTTATTTGCAAGAAAACAAGATAACTAACACACTAACCATCTAATGCACGGTTACAAGAACTATATGGAGCAAATGAAAGTTCCCGCTCCTAACTCCTACAGCTGCATAATCTGGTTAGCAAGCGCACCCACAGCACTAACCCTTTTTAGCAACTAAGACATAGGTCTTTAAACCCAGTATCCATTTGTCAGTTGAACTATTCTGAATTATCTGGCACCCGATAAAATTCTCTATCTGGTACGTACCTGATCTGCCAAAGATATTTTAAATGAAGTGATTAAAACGATATTTAAGTCGTAACTAAATAGATACTTCACATTACAAAACATTTTGTAATGGAATGGGTGTGCAAATAGAGTGATGATTACCTCAGGATTAAACTGTGTGCTGCATTTCTTACACTTACGTAAGCAATCAGCAAATCAACAAATAGGTTAAAAGTTTTAACTTAAAACAGTGTTGTCCAAAGTTTGTTAGTCCACTGAAACCAAGAAGAAATGTTATCGTGGCGGAACCCACCCTCTCCCAAAGTGAAATTGTTAAGTGCAGCCAGTAATATTTATTCAGATAATGATCATCGGAAAGACTCACCCATTTATAGTGTTGCTAGATCTTTCAGCGGAGACTTAAAACCGTTTTTAGGGGTCCTGCTACTCCGACGCTTTAACTCGACATTGCTATAGAACCTGGAACCTCTGAAATTGACCTGATCCATCCAAATAATCTCGTTATTCATAGCACGTTAACGTACTAACACCACCACCATTTATTCAGGCACATTTTTGAAAACCAAACTTTTATTATAATGCTAGTGTAAATAGTATAATTGGAAATTTAAAATGAAAATGACGTCTAGAAATATCTAAACATCAATTCTATCATACATGTCATAAAGTTGATAATATAATTTCCGGCGGTGGATCCCCACACAAAGTGGCAGCTCCTCTAATTTTTCTTCTCCGCTAATTCTCCATTGAATAATGCGATATAAGCATCCTTGACATCTAAAGTACCCATCCTCTCACCTCTCAATCAAGTTCTGACTCGTCCTGGGAGTTATCGGTGTTGCCTTAGCAACGGTACACATTGTGATAGCTTCGGCTCAAATAAGTTCACTTCGTATGAAAGATTTCTCCCAATTTAATGCTTCTTGTAAGAGCTAATGCTTTGTATATTTACACTTTTGTAATTTTTATCCGTACTTACAACCAACTGATCGACATCGAAATATTCTGACAATGAGAGGAACAGGGGTGAGTTTTGTTAAATAAATGTAGGGAAACTAAGCAATTGATGTCATTTCTGTCAATTCGTTTACGATATTTAAGCAAATTTGTCAAATTGATTTCAATGTTTGAATATTGTTGATTATGTTCAAATTTGAAATTGCGGTTTATAAGTGGTCCAATACTTTGTTCACTTATAATTTCTTTAACCCACAATATTACTTCATAGCTGACTTTATAGCCGACATCAACTTTATTAAAAAAATCAACGTAATTATCAACATTATCCACAACAGAATCCTGGACGTCCAAGTGCCATATTCATGGGAGAAGCCAAAGAAATGCAAAAGCAGCTGAGAGCGATAAAGCAGGAAAGAAGATTAGAGGTAGCACATTTAACATGCTTTCCAACATTTATTTTTTAATAAATAAAATTTAAAATATTTGCTATTACTTTGATATATCACTGCATTCCTCACGTAGGATTTTCGAAAAATTAAGGGTCTAAAAACTGGTTATACATTTTTAGCTTACATTTTCGCACTTGTTCCTAAAATCAAAATGAGTCTTATAAACGGGGAAATGTAGTAAATCATTAATTTCAAAATATAAATGCTTCAATACGATTAAATTTTCAGATGGACGCCAGGCATTTCTTCATCGTAGAGAAGGTAAAATTTAAATCGAAGTAAATCCATTATCAAGTAATTGTTAAATAACAATAAAATAATAATTTCTTTTTCTGAAGTTGGCTCAAGCTACCGACATTGATCTGTCAACTGTTGAAGATTTCGTCCTTACTGATTCTAAGGTGGTCTTTCAACTTAATGATTATTGTATATGTTACGTTGTTATAATTACTATATATTTTAATATTATTACCATAATTAACAAGATAATATTATTATTATTATTAACTAACAACATTGTGTTAATATAATTATGAGTTAAATCAGCAATAAAATATTATTTTATTTCAAAATGAAAGTGTTATTTGCCACAATAATTTACCACGAGTTCTTATTTGTGCAGTACCATTTAATCGATGAATTTTTAAATGGACCATCCAAGAAATTATTCTTCTGTGTGGAGGAAACTGAGGTAAGCAACTTTCATTGTAGATTGTAAATGTCGAAAATAGCTTTTATTTTAATTTAAGTATTTTTCTCGAATTATTTCTATTTTTGTACCTACATTTGATAACATCATATCTCTAATAAATTTCAGTCTGAAGCGAGTCAACCACACAAAAACCTTTTCCTTGTGGATGGAGACATGGAGGTTAGAAAATATTTGTAAATTACTTAATAAAACCATTATCATAATTAACAAATGTATTTAATTGATTTAAGATAAACAAAACAACCCTATGTTTGCTCTTCTTGAAAAATTCACGCCACGAAATGAAATCTTCGAACCTGGACAAAGATTTGAACTTCATGTGTTTTCATTCACCACCTGGAAACATCGTGGAAGGAATTCGTGACTTCATCGTCACGGTGTGGTTGCCTTTCCTCAAGTCAGACAAGGTTGGTTGACGAGGCATTGAGGTTTCGTTTAACTTGATATCACGTGCTCATCTTATACAGTTTCAAATGATAATGCATGAACGTATGCATTCGCATGCATTCAATGTTACAGTAAGCAATGACTTACGTGAGTGAATGAATGAATGGATGGATGGATGAATGAATGAACGAACTAATGAATGAATGAATGAATGAATGAATGAATCAATAAATCAATCAGTTAATCAGAACACTGAAGAAGAACAACGTGTTTTTGCAGGCCGTGAATGAATTCTCTGTCAACCATCGGAAGAAGATTTCAAGTTTTGTTGAGAGTGCGGAAGACTTCACAAATAAAATGACGAAGTGCCAATCATCTGTTCTCACCTTCACTTACCTGGAAAAAAGTCCAATCAGTCTCGTCCTGGATAAACTTTCACCGAGTGAATATCGTGCGAAAGGTAAATTAATTGAATTAGTAATAATAATAATATATTAGGCCTTTAAACTATAGCCTATCCATTATGGGGTTTAGACGTATTGTATGTTGTTGGAATTTGCTTGAAAGAAGGAGCAGTTTCTGCAATTTTCCATTTATTTGCAGCTCTTCCAAAGAGTCATTTCTTATAAAATTACAAAAATAATAAATAATCATTTAGAAAATAATAATATCGTCGTGAAGGAATTTTTAGAAATTATTTCTGAAAATTTTCCAGCACAAGACGTGGATATGGTGGTTGAACTGGAGAAGTTGCTGAGCAGATGGATGGAGCAGATGGAGGAGATGTTGATTAAAAGTGAACAAATAAGAAGGGAAGAAGAAAACTTTGGACCATCGGCTGAACTGACTTACTGCAGATCAAGAATGGAACAAATCAACACGTCAGTCCATTTGTTATTAATTGTAATTAATAATCATTAAATATTGAATCTTACAATTATAATATTATAAATTATTACATAGTAAATATTTAATTAATTTTAGCAGTAGCAACTGCTTCACAATAAGATGCAGAATACCACAACAGTTTTTCTAGAATTATCTTGTTTGAGCATCACTTATTAGTTTATGAAATACATAAAAATTCGAGCGCTTCCAAATGATAATGTTTACGATTTATTTACAAACAAAGATTGTTGGATCAATTGAAGAGCAACCATTGCAAAGCAGTCATCCACATTTTGTTGGCTGCAAAGTCAAAACTCATCAACAAGTGGAGGGCTCTGGTATGCGAATTGATCATTTTTATTGTTTTAATTATTTCTAAATAATTTCCTCAAAGATTATTATTATTAGTACCGTTTTATTAGAATTTGTAAATTAATTATAAAAATTAGCCCGAGGAGTAAAAACAATAATAATTAATTTAATTAATTCACTTGATAATAATTACGTGAACTGCATTCCTACTTAAGGATTCCTTAGTGACAGATTCTGCCAACGAAGCGAAGGACAACGTGAAATACCTGCAGACTCTGAGCAGCGTTTTCAACCTCCTTTCAAAGAGCAATCCTGTACGTTTTTGTTGTTAACAGGTTTTATTCTTATTTTAATTCCATCTTTCTTTTTCACTTAATCTTAAATTGCATTTATTTGGCTTTTCAAAGTCGATTACATTTTATACCTCATCAATCTCACTTTAATTCATTCTTAAATATTCATCCATCCAACCATTCATCCATTCATCCATTCATCCATCCATCCATCCAGCCATTATCAAACACGAATTTGATTTCAGGTTGAAACTTTGGAAATCCTGCCGAGTTTAATAAAAAACATCAGACTCGCATATTGCGTGTCTTCCTACTACAACTCCAACGAAAGACTAACTTCTCTGTTCAGCAAGATAACGAATCAACTCATCACCTCATCCAAGAACCATCTGATGAATGGGGTCGACAAAGTATGGGATCTTCCGCTGGATGAGTTGAAGAAAAGGATTAAAGAATGCATTCAACTGAACAAATTCTATCAGGAAAAGTTTCGAGAAAATAAAAAGTTGCTGGAAAACAACCCCGCAGATAAACAATTCGACTTCAGGTAGGAACCAAAGAATGGTTAAGCAAATAATATGTGTATATCTCATTGACGCTGTCTTCGTATTTCATCACTATCATAATTTGATCGCGTTTTCAACATAAATATAAGCATAAAATCTCAACAACTTTTTATCAATAATCGTGTTGCCACTTTGCATTCCAATAATTGAGATTTCTCAAGTCCTGCAGTTGTTTGGTTCTCATGAAATAATACTCATCTTCGCGTACAATTCCAGCGAACACCACATATTTGGAAAGTTCGATGCCTTCACGAAAAGATTGGAAGAAATTCAATCCATCATCAAATTGAGGGAAGACTTCGCTCACCTGGAGAGAATAAAGTTGGACGGACTGGAAATGTTTGTTGAGAAATCGAAGTCAATTTCGGAGAACATCGTCAAGAAGTCAATTGATGTTCTTGATTACAGACAGCCACAGGTAAATAAAGATGTTTTATAGTTCTTTACTGTTAATAGTGATGTGTACGATGACTGTTAACTAAAGTTTATGGCAACACTTAGGATCAGCTGTTAATATTTCCTGATTAGAATTCTTTCATTTTAGCTAAAAATTTGTTTTTGTTGTCTTCAGTTCAGTCGTGATGTTGAAGGATTCAAGAACCAATACGAGGCATTGGCTTCAGGATTGGACGCATTCATTGAGGATTGGCTGGACAGACCTCTTTCGGTTAGATGTATTTAAGATCTTTGGTCACGTGATGTCGAATATAAGGCGAAGATTTTCTGATTGAAAGTCCAATTTGGACTTATCGAGTTGTTCGAATCAATTCAATCGTTTTATAACGCGTCCTCGAATTGATTGGGATTTTCGTAGATTGCATTTCAAATAATAATAATAATTGTTTTCAACATATTTATTTACCTGGTGGTGGTCAGAGCAATTAAAAACACACTTTAAAAATCCTGTATCCTTAAATCCGCATTTTCTCCTACGATTGCAGACCCTGCAGCACATGAAAATATTAAAGAAGTTTGAAAGTTTCCCCCCGGGCTACTTGAACTTGGATTCAAAGTTTTGCACGCTCCTGGATATTTATTCCAGCGACATGGAAGACGTCAAAAGACTTTACGAGGCTCAAAAGGAAAGTCCACCATTTTTAAGAAATTTTCCTCCAACAGCAGGTCGAATAAGTTGGTGCAGACAACTCTTGAAACGAGTCGATCAACCTATGGACGTCTTTCGAACGATGCCACACATTTTCAAGGTTTAAATGATTATTTGGCATTATTATTATTATTATTATTATTATTATTATAATAATTATTATTATTATTATTATTATTATTATTATTATTATTATTATTATTATTATTATTATTATTATTATTATTATTATTATTATTATTATTATTATTATTATTATTATTATTATTATTATTATTATATTATTATTATTATTATTATTATTATTATTATTATTATTATTATTATTATTATTATTTATTTATTTATTAAAAATATGATAATATAATCATGCATTTTAAGTAATTTGTTTTAAATAGTCTAATTGATTAATTTGGAATCTATGAAGTGATTTTGACTTAAAATTCTCACATTCAGAGTGACTTAGGTCGTGAAATCGTAAAGGATTACACTCACACAGTATCCGTCTTGGTCGAATATGAAGTTCGTTGAGTGTATAAATACGTTTAAAATAATATGGCTTCAAAATGCTTATAAAATGTCGTCATCTTTCAGTTTTTATTCTACCGTGCCTGGTGCAAAGACATAAATTCTGCCAAAGTGAAGCTAAATGCCCCGCTCCTCAGAAGGGTGGGTAGGTTGAGGGAACTTCGAGTCAACCTCGATCCAAAGATTCTGAACGTTCTCTCGGAAACAAAACACTTGCGAAAGTTGAATCTTGAGGTTCCAGAGTTTGCTTTGACCTTGAGTCACGTTGAAGGTCGTTTGAGGAGAACGAAAGAAAGGTGGGATGTGTTTGCATATGGTAGCTTAATTAATTAATTAATTTATTTATTTATTACGTGATTATTAAAATTAGTAAGTTATTCATGAGATCCATGAATTGTTTTAATGGCACGTGTGTAAATGTCCAGGTTGGAAGAAATGATGAACGATTACAAGAAATCTCTGGGTGACATTCCTCCGCTTCTGAGCGTCTTGTTCAAAGAACACGTGGATAAAATGGAAGAAGCCCTCTCACCTGGATTAAAAAACATCACCTGGATATCGGTCAAAATAGAGGATTGTAAGTGATGGATATGTATATTATTTTAATTATTTATTTAATTTATCTTAAATCTCAGCAGGCAAATTAAACTATTCAACTTAATATTCAGTTTCTGATTCAACGAATCAGAAAATCAAAAATGACAAATTTTACTAAGTACAACAACTTATTAATGTATCGACAAATCGAATGCCAATTCACCGAAGTTTTTGTTTCAGACCTCACGAATCTTTCCACCGCACTGACGGAGATAAAACGCCTGTTGATGGTTTCCACGGACACCTTGAGGAACAGAATCGAAGCGAGACTGAAGGGCATGTCGTCACCTCTTCACCTGTTACCTTCCAATCAAGCACTCACCATCGACGAATTCATCAGGGACACAGAGGCAGCTCTCGTAAGGAAAGAGAAAGAATTGTCAACGTGAGATTCGATTTGGAAGATTGGAATCCATTCGTTAAAATGAATAATATTGGAATAATTAGTAATATAAATTAATAATACTAATAACAAATTAATAATAATTAATATTATAAACTAATAATAAAATTATTTTAAATCTCAGTTCTTCCGGCCTGATTGAAAGTGCGGTGAAAGAATTGGTTTCGTTGTTGAATCCTAACAGTGACCATGTCATGGAAGCACATTCACTTGTGATGAATGAATTCGCCCTCAAATGCATTGATGCACTCACCAAATGTAGGTTTTTTTTGCGACTTAATTTTCAAGGAAAAATACCTAACTTAGACATTTAGAAATGAACTTATTATTGTTACACATGCACAATGTACGCATGTAGTTGTGTAATTGGGTGGGTTAATATTTCATAAATCATTGCCTCAAATGGTCTAATTGATTTATGTTGTTATCATAATTGATTAAAACATTATAATTGATTAAAACATTATAATTGATTAAAATATTACAATTGATTAAAACATTATAATTGATTAAAACATTATAATTGATTAAAACATTATAATTGATTAAAACATTATAATTGATTAAAACATTATAATTGATTAAAACATTATAATTGATTAAAACATTATAATTGATTAAAACATTATAATTGATTAAAACATTATAATTGATTAAAACATTATAATGATTAAAAACATTATAATTGATTAAAACATTATAATTGATTAAAACATTATAATTGATTAAAACATTATAATTGATTAAAACATTATAATTGATTAAAACATTATAATGATTAAAAACATTATAATTGATTAAAACATTATAATTGATTAAAACATTATAATTGATTAAAACATTAATTGATTAAAACATTATAATTGATTAAAACATTATAATTGATTAAAACTTATAATTGATTAAAACATATAATTGATTAAAACTTATAATTGATTAAAACATTATAATTGATTAAAACATTATAATTGATTAAAAATTATAATTGATTAAAACATATAATTGATTAAAAATTATAATTGATTAAAACATTATAATTGATTAAAACATTATAATTGATTAAAACATTATAATTGATTAAAACATTATAATTGATTAAAACATTATAATTGATTAAAACATTATAATTGATTCAAAGACGTCAGAGGCACTCTGGAAAAAGTGAAGCAACGATTGTTGAGTGACAAGTTCTCAGGTGAGAAAGGATTCACCAGGTGTCCTGTGTTCGTGGTGGATCTGACCTTGAACAAACCGCAATCCAAGGTCACCATCGTGCCCGGCGTGGAAAAACTCCAGGTAGAATTTTATAAATTGATTAATTGATTATATTTAATAATATTAGTTTGTATTAAATGTTAATTAATATTAATTATCTATATTCATTTGTAATGAAAAATAATTTATAATATTCGCTAATTCACAGGATTGCATTAATTCATTGGTGAACAACGCTATAAAACTCGTTGAAAGCATTCACCAGTGGAACACGATTATACCTCTTGAGGTTGGAACGAAGACATTTACTATTAAACCTTACTTATTGTCCTTATATTAACAAGATTTTACTTTATCGAATTGCTTCAATTAAATGTTTAATTAAGTGATAAATTATAAATTAAATGATAAAATGTATGAGCGAATTCAACGATAAGCAATGTTTAACTGATAAATTTTGTTGATCAATTGAAGACAATTGACGAGTTGAACGACACAAGTTCAATGAGGTCAATGAGTAAGTTGGTAACTGAGAATCAAGAAATTTCCAAGTCCATACTGCACGTTTCATCGATCATTTCCTCAATAAGACCTGATGTCAACGCCTTCCTGTCTGCTTTTGAACGTTTCAGAGAATTGTGGCAGGAGGTATTTTGTTCTGAAGTCTGTTTATTTATCACTTTGTGACGCCATGAGGTTCGTTAAAGTGAAGTAATAATAATAATACTAGTTAAATTTTACCATGTCTACATTTCGAATATAAACATGCAAATGTTTTTTAATGTCATAACACCTTCTAATAATAATAGTTATTATTATTAAATATTCTTATTGTTCAGACCCCACAGGACGAAGAACTAAATGAAGAGTCGAGCGTCTACGAATTGGAGAACAGATTGAAGCATTTCCAGGTATCAGACAAATGTGTCCATAAACATAATATCCATATCTCTATAAGCAATTTATCAGTTATTTTTAAATATTCGTTATTTTATAAAATCGTCTTTATTAAAACTTACAGAAACTCCAGTCGATGGTCATAGGACTTCCGTCCTCATCGAGTATTGGCTACCTCATGTTCACATACGATTCCATGAAGAACACCCTCGTCCAGTCTGCCAAAGACAAAATGAGGAACTGCGCACTGCGACAGCATTTGAAATGCGCCAAATCGATCGAAAACATTTCAATTTTCGTCGAAAATAAGATGAAGATGCTGGAGAAACCAGTCAATGATCTTGGTGAATTGGAACTTTTTTGCAATCGGATTGACCCTTTGTGAATTATTAAGCATTTTATTATTATTATTATTTCACATTTTTGTATAGACGTAATTTTACAAGAAAAACAAAACTAATTGAAATATTTTAACTTTAATTTAGTTTCTTAAATGCCAAAATTGTCTTTAGACGACATAAGGAGTCACATGGCAACACTTGCCGATGTGAGAGAATTTGAGGAGGGATTTGAGCAGACGTTTGTACCTGTTGAGGAAACACACGCCATTTTCAACAGGTTCTCGATTCACTTTAACGACGGACAAGCTGAATCATTTGATGGACTGCTGTATCATTGGAATCTTCTTAAAGATAAGGTTGCCTCGAAATATGTTTAAATATTATTAATAAAATATTATATAATTCTGATATATTAAGATATTTTTAATGTTTATAATATTATTATTAAATTAATAATAACATACGATATAATGGTTCTATTTATAATCTTTATTAAAGGCCAAATCGGTGCAAGACCATTTGATTGGAGTTCAACATGAGTTCAGAGGTGAACTTTTAGAAAAAATTGAAACCTTCAGACGTGATGTGAACATTTTTATTGGAGACTACCATGAAAAGTGAGTATTTATTACGACATTTTTACAATTATGCATTAAAATAGTCAGTTTGTATTGTCTAGTAATATTATAAGTAATAATTAAAAACAAAATATCTCAAATATCTCGACTGCTTGAATGGAGCATGACGAAACAACTAAAAATCGATTTCCAGGGGTCCAATGGTTGCCGGTCTCGAGCCGAGAGAGGCCTCGAACAGACTGAACATCTTCCAGTCCCAGATGGACGACTTGTGGAGGAAACACGAGACTTACAAGGACGGAGAGAAACTTTTTGGTCTGCCTGTCACTTGCTACCCTGAACTTCAGAAGATCATGAAGGACATGACACTTCTGCAGAAGTTGTATCAATTGTACAACAACGTCCTCGACACGATCAAAGGATTTGGAGACGTTCCATGGAATGAAGTTCACGTGGAAACCATCAGGACTGAGATGGAGGAGTTTCAGATGAGGTTTCATTCAAGTTTTCATTCAATTGCTGTATTTATTTTATTTTATTTTGGAAAACAATATCTTCAAATGTTTTCATAATTTTAACGTTGTCAACTTTTGATAAAGAAGCCTCCTTAACACTTCAATGATTCAACAGATGCAACAGACTTCCAGCTTCACTGAAATCGTGGAAAGCATTCGAAGACCTGAAAGAAATGATTTCAAACTTCAACGAATTCAACTCAATTGTTGAAGGAATGGCAAAGAATTGCCTTCAAACGAGGCATTGGAACAACATTTCATCCTTGACTGGATTCAACTTCGACGTTGAAAACCCGAACTTTTTGCTTAAAGACGTGTTGAGTGCACCCCTCTTGAAGTACAAGATCGATATCGAGGTTTCAGCGATGACAACACTGTTGATGCATTTCTGCTGAATATTTTTATATTTCTGAAAATAATTGCTTATGTCTTATTGAATTATTGACTTAAATGTAATTTTATGTGAAATGATAGTTTAATGGAATTTAAGTGGTCTTTAAAATAAATATTATTTCAAGGACATTTGTTTGGCTGCAACGAAAGAGAAGGAAATTGAAGTGAAACTCGCCTCAGTCCTCGTCGCATGGAAGGAACAGGAATTTGCTTTTCACAATTTCAAGTCGAGAGGAGAACTTTTACTCAAAGGTAATTTGTTTTTGCTGTTTTCAGTTTCAATTTTAATTTTAATTTTAATATATTTATGCAGAAAGTACGATGTAAACTGTTTATAAGTTCAAGCTATGTTTAAGCTACTTTTTTTATATTTAATTGTTATACTTATTAATTAATTAATTAAAGAATCAACTAATATTATTAATTATTAATATTATTATTATTATCGTTATTTAATTACTTTTTAATGATCAGGCGATGTTACGTCCGAAGTTATCAACCTGCTCGAAGATAGTTTGGTGGTCTTGGGATCCTTGCTCAACAACAGGTGAACAAATAAATAAATTAATTAAAAAATAAATTTATTATCTTTATTATGAAGAATTTAATTATTAATTAATAATTTAATATGTTTTTATTAGATGTGCAATAAAGTTATAACCAGTAACAAGCAATTTAAAGATGAAATTGAAATCAATCAAAATAAATATATTTATATCAGCATTACATCAACAGGTACAACGGTCCTTACAAGTTGAGGATTCAAGACTGGGTGTCAAAGCTGTCGACGACTTCAGAAGCAATTGAGAAGTGGTTGGTCGTTCAAAACCTCTGGATGTACTTGGAGGCAGTCTTTGTCGGAAGAGATATTTCAAAGCAACTTCCTCAGGTATATTTTTATATATACCTGATTATATACTTATATTTTACCTGTTTTAAGTGCTTATGCGTAGTTTGAAGTCATAATAAACTATTAATATTAGATGATTAATTCGTCTTGGAAATGCATCGCATCAATTCATAACCATTAATCACATTACCAACCTCATTAATTCATAGCCATTAATCATATTACCAACCTCGTTAATTCACAATTATTAATCACACTAACAACAATCAACTGAAACGGTGACGTCGAAACAACACTTTGAATCCACTTTTAGGAGGCCAAGAGATTCAGCAACATCGACAAAACATGGCAGAACATCATGCAAAAGGCCCACGACTTTCGAAACGTGGTTCAGTGTTGCACTGCCGACGGAACTCTCTTCCAAGTTCTCAACCACCTCCACGAACAACTGGAAGTTTGTCAGAAGTCTTTGAGTGGTTATTTGGAGAAGAAGAGGCTCATCTTCCCGAGGTTCTTCTTCGTTTCCGATCCCGTACTACTTGAGGTTCTCGGACAGGCGAGCGACCCTCACACGATTCAGGTTGGATAATTATTTATTTAAAATATGTCGAGTAAGCACATCATATTTTGTACATTAATAGTAATTATTATAGTAGTAATAATAGCAAATGTTATAAATGAATCGTCAACTTCAAGTAAATATTTAAATTTCATTATAGAGAATAAATATCTAATAATAATTAAAATTGTAATTTGTACTAAATCACTATTTACTTGAATATTCTAAAAGTTTTCCATAATTTATTGTAGGATGTGACGTTGAATAAATCAATGAGCGAGTTAATTATTATTAAATAAATGATAATATCAAATAATCGAAACATAATTAATTAATTAACTAATTAATATTAATTATCAGCTAATAAATATTTATTGCTAACTAATGAGTATTAAATGATCATCATCAGGGGCATCTCCTCAGCATCTTCGACAACACAAAAAGAGTTCGTTTTGATGAGAAAATTTACGACAAGATTCTTGCTTTACAATCTGAGGAAGGTGAACACGTCGAGTTGATGACACCTGTATTTGCTCACGTGAGTCTTCAACTTACCTGTTTATCATTTATGTTTTACATCGTTGATATTTCGTATCATTAATTTTATATCATTATCATCACCGTCGTTGATACTATTATCATATCGATGATAATTTATCATTAACAACAGGGAAATGTTGAAATATGGTTGGGTGAATTGTTGAATGCAACTCGATCGACAATTCACAACCTGATCAGGCAGGCGTATGCATTCATCAGTCAAGCGGAGTTTGATCTTCTTCAATTTGAAAACAGTTTTCCAGCTCAGGTTGTTTTCTTTTATTTCAATCAATTATTTCATTATTTTATCTATTCTTTGGTGAATATAATTTAAAATTATTTAAAAATGAAATTGTTTAAAATTCACGCGATATTCACCTGTAAATTGTAGATCGGACTTTTGGGGCTCCAAATAATTTGGACGTTCGAATCAGAACATGCACTTTCAACCGCCAAAGGAGACAAAAAAGTTTTGAACGCCACGAATAATTTCTTTTCTGCGCTCCTCGTGCAACTCATTCAAGTCACGACGAAGGAATTGACGAGTCTCGAAAGAAGAAAATACGAAACTCTCATCACGATACACGTCCATCAGAAAGATATCTTCGAAGATTTGGTAGGAATTTTCATTTCATTTGCTAAACGAATATATATAATTAATGAAAACGTAAGTTAATTAATTAATTAATTCATAATAATTATAATTAATGATTTAAAATGATTAATTAATAATCAAATGAAGGTCAAACAAAATGTGAAGTCAATTGAAGATTTCGAGTGGCTCAAACAGACGAGGTTCTACTTCAAAGAAAACGAGGACAAATGTCAGGTTTCTGTGACGAATGTCAACTTTAAGTACATGAACGAGTACCTCGGTTGTACTGAGAGACTCGTCATCACTCCTCTGACGGACAGGTGTACTTGATGAACATTCGTTTGCATTTAATTGTCATTCTTAATAAATTGTTAAAGAATTTAATTAATTCTTAATGAATTGTTAAAAAATTAAATGTTAATAATTTAGATTTTTAAGGTGAAACCATTATGCTTTTCAAGTGTTGCAATAAATAGCAACAATACCATACTGCCACGTTAAATGTGATGCGTTCTGAACAGAAAGCATGCGACTTAAATTCATGAGCAAATGCGACAACACACTAATACTTTAATAATTTACTAATAATAATAATCAATCACTACTCAGGTGTTACATAACACTGGCACAGGCCTTGAACATGTCCTTGGGTGGTGCACCGGCAGGACCAGCAGGCACCGGCAAAACAGAGACGACGAAGGACATGGGAAGATGCCTCGGCAAATACGTCGTTGTGTTCAACTGTTCCGATCAGATGGACTACAGAGGACTCGGAAGAATATTTAAAGGTAATTAATTTGTTGAATAATAAATGAGGTTGTATTTAATTAAATTGGTTACTTAATGAGGTCTTGTTTATTGTAGCCAGGCACTTTAACCTGTTACTATTAATTCATTCAATTCAAAAACGACTAAAAAATGGTTTCAAATTGAAAGCCCTGCTTCTAAAGCCTTTCCAGTTGAATTGGTGAAATATTGATCCTCGTAAACACCTCATTCTTGTGCAGGTTTGGCGCAGTCAGGATCGTGGGGTTGTTTCGACGAGTTCAACAGGATTGAACTTCCAGTGTTGTCAGTGGCAGCTCAGCAGATTGCAACTGTCCTCAACTGCAAGAAGGAACGGAGACCTCAATTCGTATTCACAGATTCCGATGTCGTCGACATGGATCCCGAATTTGGAATCTTTCTTACGATGGTAATGATTTGTTTTCACTTAATAATAAATACTTATTATTACTACATCATTGTATCATTTTATGTTTAAAAACAACTAATTCATTAATCATTAAGGCCTATTTTTGATGTTTGTACATTGTCTTGTAACCCTAAGAATTGGTATCAATCATTTCCGATTTACAATTATTGTTTTGTAATTATACACATTTTAAATAAATTGAGATAATTAATTATTGCAATGTTTAAGTTAATTAACTTTTAAACCAACGAAATCCTCAGAATCCCGGTTATGCGGGTCGTCAAGAACTCCCAGAGAACTTAAAAATCAACTTCAGAACGGTGGCGATGATGGTTCCTGATCGTGCAATCATCATCAGGGTCAAGTTGGCAAGTTGTGGATTCCAACAAAACCTTACTCTCTCCAAGAAGTTCTTCAATTTGTACAAGTTGTGCGAGGAACAGCTGAGCAAACAGGTTTGTTGTTTCTTATTTATTTATTTATTTAATTTATTTACACTATTTAGCAATGCGTTATCAATAAATGATTAATAATGCTGATTTATTATTTTATTATCAGATCCATTACGATTTTGGTCTGCGTAACATTCTGTCGGTTTTGAGGACTTTGGGAGCTACCAAGAGGAACAATCCCGATGATGGAGAGATGGCGACGGTGATGAAAGTGTTGAACGACATGAACATCTCCAAGTTGGTCGATGAGGACGAACCTCTTTTCGTATCCCTTATCGAGGATTTGTTTCCTGGAATGACACGCGAGAAGGGAAGTTACGCCGAAGTAGAGGAAGCCATAAAAATCCAGGTGGGTCAGGTGTTCATGTCGAGGTCAACTATTGCCTCCTAAAATGAATTCTTTTTGCACAGGTGGAAGAATCTGGTCTCATCCATCATCCTCCGTGGGTTCTGAAGATGATCCAACTTTACGAAACGCAGAGAGTCAGACACGGGATCATGGTTCTCGGTCCGAGTGGAGCTGGAAAAAGCACTTGCATCAGAACTCTGGCAAAGGCACTGACGCATTGTGGAATGCCGCACAAAGAGATGAGGATGAATCCAAAAGCCATCACTTCTTCGCAGATGTTCGGTCAGTTGGATGCTTCCACCAACGACTGGACCGACGGAATCTTTTCCACTCTTTGGAGAAAAACTCAGAAGATGAAGAAGGTGGAGTTTTGTTCAGAGAATTAATCTTATTAATAAATATTATTTAAAAAAATCTTATTAATAAATAAACTTTATTTTATTAATAAATAAACTTTATTTTATTAATACAAATAAGGATGATAGCGCAACTATTAGCTATTGCACTGTGCTATTCCTAACAGTGGCCTGAATTGTTAAACATTGTTTCAAAGGGTGATCACACATGGTTGGTGTTGGATGGTCCTGTGGATGCAATTTGGATTGAAAACTTGAACTCAGTCCTCGACGACAACAAAACTTTGACGCTGGCGAACGGCGACAGAATACCGATGGCACCTACGTGCAAAATCATTTTTGAAGTTCACAACATCGACAATGCTTCGCCTGCAACCGTTTCCAGGAATGGAATGATTTACATGAGCAGTTCGCTTCTCGATTGGAAAACAATCTTGAAAGGTTAGAAACTCAAGATATTAGAATTAAATTAAAATGTTGCATTTAATTCAATTACTTAGAATTAAATTACAACCTGCTGAACAAGCTTGATTATAATCAATGCATTTGTTTGTTGCCTCGACTGAATCGAATAAGTACAGCTGTCCATAAAGTGATGGTTTGGTGATGATTTTTGTGACTCTACATAAACGTAGAGTGGAGAAACGATGTGGTCAATTTGTCCATGAATTCGAAAGCAGTATTATACTCGAACATTGCTATCAAATATTATTCGATGACACGACTAATTAATTAGAATTAAATTAAATTGACTTAATTGATCTGTAAGTGATGAAAGTCTTTCTTTTATGCGGCGGAAAAAATGGCATTCGTGATGTGCCGTATATACGACCCCCTTAGACTTCCACAATTGTCCTTGCGAAGAAGCGCTATATAAATTGTTAACAAAAGCTGTTTGATGTTAACCGTGTGATGCCATACAAAAGAAGTACAAATAAAAGTAATGCATGATTTCATTTCAGGTTATTTGAAAGGCAATGAAGCAGATTTGATGATGTCAACATTCCAGAGAGTTTGGACAAGTGCCTACACCTATGTCGTTCAAAATCTTAATCCAAAAATGGATGTTAGTGTTACTTTTATTTTAAAAAATATTTGATAATTAAATTTAAAATTTTAAATTGTAATAATTATAAGTGTTTTATAGTTAATGTTTTCTTCTTTTTTTAAATTCAGATTCTCGAATGTATGTACGTGAAGCAAGCCATTGAACTTTATGAAGGTTTGACCTTGACCCTGGAGAACAAAAGTTCAGAAACCCTCAACAAATCCATCATCTTCTCTCTCATGTGGTCTCTCGGAGCATTACTTGAATGTGAAGATAGAAGGAAGGTGTGTCATTGAATGTTAATAATTATTAATTATAAATAAATAAATACATTCAACAATTCCTCATTCACAAATCCTAATTTTAAAAAAAAAATTTAACGTCCAACGTAGTGATATATATTATTTGTGTGATAATATTATTTCCTTATTACTTATTAATTAACGCTTATTGCAATGCTATTATAATGTATGCTAAAATAATGTTATTATTTTGTTTTACTGCTCTTGTAATGCCAAGATTCTGTGTTGTTTTGCAGTTGGAAATGTTTTTGAGAAGTTCTGATAATGATCTTCCACTTCCTCCACAATCGACTGACGACACGATGTTCGAGTTTAAAATATCTCAAAGTGGAGATTGGATGCACTGGAAAGAAATGGTGATTTGAACTGAGAATTGCTTTTCTTTTGAGATTATTATTTATAATTAGTTATAATTTGTTGTAATTTGTTGCAATTACGTTCACACAAATTGTTCACATTCACACTTTAACTTAAACGTCTTTAAGATTATATCCGTTTCTCGTATTATTACTTCGATGTTTTTGTTTTCCACAAATGATGAAAAGTTGAGGTAGTTTACTTTTTCAATCGCTAAAACTTAAAATAGGAATGGGTATTTAATAAACTATTGAATAGTGTTTCATCAATTTATATGATAATGTTTATATCATAACATATTGATATGACGATAGTATCCGGTGCACGGGTATTCATGGATTTGCGTCGCTAAGAACCGAAATGTTTCAGATACCAACTTTCAACTACCCAAGAGACAGCATACCCGATTATTCCAGCATCCTCGTGCCGAACGTTGACAACACGAGGACTGAATATTTGATGAACCTGATGGCGAGCAGAGGGAAACAAGTGCTTCTTATCGGTGAACAGGGAACTGCCAAAACCGTCATGACTCAAGTCTACTGCAACAAGTACGACAAGGAACAACAACACCTCCACAAAACTTTCAACTTTTCCAGCACCACGACTCCGCAGACTTTCCAGGTTTTAAATGGAAACAATTTTTATATTTTATTTATTATTTAATGTTTTATTAGTTCTAAAATTTTTTATATATTTCATCTATCGACGATCTAATAGCACTGGAAATTATTAACTTTCTTCGAACCTTATCCATTCCGACAGAGAGAAATAGAAGGATATCTTGAGAAAAGAGTGGGTTCAACTTACGGACCTTCGGCTGGAAGGAAAATGACGATCTTCTTGGACGATCTGAACATGCCACTCGTGAATGAGTGGGGCGATCAGGTAACGAACGAAGTAACGAGACAACTGATCGAAGCTGGTGGATTCTACAGTCTCGATCACCCTGGAGAATTCAGCAACATCGTCGACGTGCAGATGTTGGCTTCGATGATTCATCCCGGAGGTGGAAGGAACGACATTCCTCAGAGGCTGAAGAGACATTTCGCCATTTTCAACTGCACGCTACCGTCAGACGCTTCCATCGATAAAATATTTTCTGCTATTGGTTGCGGATATTTCGTACAGGTGTGCAACTTTTGTCAAACAACTTTTTGCGGTGACGAATATTTTTGAAATTTTGTTTTATCCGCTAACTTTTGTTTTAGGAAAGAGGATTTTCAAGTGAAATAACAGGTTTTGTTGAGCATTTGGTGAAAGCAACGAGGGTTGTGTGGCAGACGTCAAAGTCGAAACTGCTTTCAACTCCCACAAAGTTTCACTACGTTTTCAATCTCAGAGATCTCAGTCGCATTTGGCAGGTACAAGTCATCATTCTTTTGGGTCGTAACGTTCAGACATTTAAAAATTTGCCATCTGAAACTGCAACATCTTAGTTTATAAATTTATTTACTAAAATTTATTTATTAAAATTTCAGCAAAAATTAAAATATTTTTCTTAAAAACATCGACAGGGAATATTGAAGAGTAGCAAAGAAGTGATAAAAGACTCAAAGGATTTGTTGTCACTTTGGAGACACGAATGTACGAGAGTGATGGCTGATCGATTCATTGGAGTGGAAGATAAAATATTCTTCGACGACATTCTTAAACAGGTTCTTATCTTTTATAATAAAAGACCTTAAATAGAAATACTTCTAAATCATGTAATTAAAAATAATAATTTCCTACTCTCAACCCAGTTGATCGATTCGTAGAATTTCACACTCCATTTATTGCAGGTGGTCGAAAGTACCTTTGGCAGTGAAGCAGTCAACTGCATCAAACAAGAGTCATACTTTGTTGACTTCCTTAGGGATTCTTTTGATGCTAAAGGTCAGTATTATAAGCGACAACGTAATTAAAAATATTCGTTAATTTTTCAATTATTAAATTAATTCCTTTAACGGCCCAGACGAAGATGAGGGAGGCGTGTCTTATGAAGCGCCAAAAATTTATGAACCAATTGCATCATTCGATCAACTGAGCGACAGATTGAAGATGTACTTGTCTCAGTACAATGAAACCGTTAGAGGATCCAAGCTTGACCTTGTTTTCTTCCAAGTCAGCTACAAATCTTTTATTACGATATTCATATAAAACTATGGAAATTCGTAATTCTGAAATTCTTAATAAGAATAATAACTAACAATTTATCCGATTTAGGATGCCATGAAAAATCTGGCAAAGATATCCAGAATCATCGGAACAAGGGGTGGTCATGCTCTTCTGGTTGGAGTTGGAGGGTCGGGAAGGCAGTCCCTCACCAAACTGGCCTCATTCATCGCAGGATACAAAACATTCCAAATAACTTTGACGAGGTAAAAAAACAGACTTTTAATTGTAAAGATTTAAACATCATGCAACCTGAGTATTATTTTACTAATAGATGAGTTAGTTTTATTAGTTTATTTTTGTATTGGATTAATAATAATAATAATAAAATCCTTCTGCCAATGAATCTCCAACGAGACAACATTTCAACGTTTCAAGATGAAAACATTGACAAAAACATTTCAGAGCATACAACCAGGGAAACCTCGTTGAAGACCTGAAGCACCTCCACAAAGTTTCAGGATTGCAAGGCAAAGGAATCACTTTCATCTTCACTGACAACGACATCAAGAATGAATTCTTCCTCGAATTCATTAATGCACTGCTCAGCAATGGACAGGTATTCAAATTTCGTTTTTAATTATTGTTTCGTAAATCGTTAAAACTCGTTTAGTATTTATTTTTATTCTCCAGCATTAATAACTGATTTATAAATAATAAAACGTTATTTTGACTTTAATGCACATCCTATTTTCAAAGATATCCAGTCTGTTTCCAAGGGAGGAGATGGAGGAAATAATGCAGGAATTGGTTCCAATCATGAAAAAGGAACATCCGAGGAGAGCACCGAGCAACGACAATCTTTTCGACTTTTTTGTTTCCAGAGTCAAATCAAACCTACACGTTGTCCTATGCTTTTCACCGGTAAAATTAAACAACAAATATGGCTGATACATTTATGGAGTTATAAATAATTTTATAATATATAATATAAGTTTATAAATAAACTAGAAACATTTATGGAACGAATGAAGCATTGTGCTTCTTCATAATCGTGTTGATAATTTCATTCTCAGGTTGGAGATAAGTTTCGTAGTCGAACGTTAAAGTTTCCAGGGTTGATATCAGGATGCACCATCAACTGGTTTGAAAGGTGGCCCAAGGAAGCACTGACGGCTGTCTCAAAACATTTCATTTCTGACTTCGACATGATCTGCTCTCCGCAAGTGAAAAATCAAGTCACTGAGACAATGGGCGTCATTCATGTGAGTTGATTTTTTTATTTTTCTGAGTTGACATGTACCATTTATTAGTACTATATTAGCTTTTTTAAATGCACCATTGTTACGAAACTAGAAGTTACTCATTGATATTCTGATGACGTATTACACCCTCATGCCAGGATGAAGTGGCTTCGCAGTGTTTGGAATATTTCCAACGTCTCAGACGTCATGCTCACGTGACACCGAAGAGTTTCCTGAGCTTCCTTTCCACTTACAAATCTCTCTACAAAAGTAAACATTCTGAAATCGAGCAGTTGGGAAACAGAATGAAGTCGGGAGTTCAAAAGTTGGTCGAAGCAACGGACGCAGTGAATGTGTTGGCAGAACAACTCGTTGAGAAGGAAAGAGAACTTCAGATAGCAAAGGAGAAGGCAGAAAAAGTCCTTCAAGCGGTAAATCTGAGGAGTTGTGAGGCTGAGAAAATAAAAGACGAAGTTCTTAAAGTCAAGGAGGAGGCTGAAAAACTGGTGGAGGAAATAAATGTAAGTGACGACCCACCGTTGGTATTCATATTTCTTATTAAGCATGTTTAAGTATATTAAGTATGTTATTAACTCTCATTTTTGTTCTCAAATAAAGTCTTATAAGTTAACAAAAAATAATTTCACAAACAGCTGGACAAAGCAGAAGCTGAAATAAAGTTGGAGGAAGCACAACCGATGCTGATTGCTGCTGAGGAGGCTCTGAAAACCATCAAACCTGCAGATATTGCAACAGGTAGTTAAACTTCCTGTTTATACCTATATTTAATATTCAACATGCTTAAATTATTATTGTTATTATTATTATTATTACTATTATTATTAATATTGATATTTCTATATCGCGAATGAATTGTAATCTTTAAATATAAATATGTTAATATGTGTTATTTATCATCGTATTATGAATTTAATTTGATCCTTTTTCTCATCTTCCAGTAAGAAAGCTTGGTCGACCGCCTCACTTGGTGATGAGGATAATGGACTGCATTCTTCTCCTCTTCCAACGCCCCCTTTCCATTCCGATGTCATTCGATGCTGAGAGACAATGCGTCACTCCTTCGTGGAGTGAAGCCCTCAAAATCACTGCCCAAACTAATTTTCTTCAGTCACTAATGAACTTTCCAAAGGTTCGCTCTTTCATATATTCAAAATATTTTCAGATATCTTTAAGTAATGCAAATAAAGTCAGCCCATGGTGAACACAGCAATAAATTGTCGAGCAATAAAATCAAAAATTAAAACGTTGAGCGTCTTTAAAACGTCTTAACAGGACACAATCAACGAAGAAACAGTGGAACTTCTGCAACCCTACCTCACCATCGACGATGCGGAAGCAGAACAAGCTTCAAAGAGCATCAAAGGACTCCTCCTGTGGACGCGTGCAATGGTTGGATTCTACTCGGTCAACAAGGATGTCCTTCCGTTGAAAAACAATTTGGCAATTCAAGAAGCTCATCATTTGGTGGCTTCTAAAAAGTTAGAAGATGCTGAAAAAGTTCTTTCGGAGAAGCAGAAAGATCTGGAATCTGTGCAGAAAGAATATTACGATGCTATGAAAAATAACGAGGTGACAGGATTGTTATTAATCATTTGAAATAGGGTTTTACACAGCTTAGTGAAATGGCAAAAACAATCCAAAATGAATTTACTGAGTAAGAAACATTTGTAGGCCTTGCAAAGGAACGCAGACGAATGCAGGAAAAAAATGGTGAATGCAAAAGCTTTGATCGAAGGATTGGCAGACGAGAAAGTGAGATGGTCGGAATCTAACGAAATCTACAAGGAACAAATTCATAAACTGGCTGGAGATGTCGTAGTTGCTGCAGGGTTTCTGTCTTACGCCGGTCCATTCAACCATGAATTTCGCTCCGTGGTGCAATCAAGCATGAAGAAAGAACTCATCACACGATCCATTCCTTTTTCATCTGTAGGTGGAAATATGATAAACGATGATTTGAAACGTTATTTTATCAAATATTCATCCTTTACAGAATATGAGTTTGATTAGCATGCTGGTCGACAATGCAACTACAAGCCAGTGGGGTGTTCAGGGTTTGCCCTCCGACGAACTTTCCATTCAAAATGGTCTTATTGTCACCAAATCCACGAGATATCCTCTCCTTATTGATCCCCAAGGACAGGGTAAAGCTTGGATTAAAAAATCCAACAATCATCTTCAGGTAAGACTTGTATTCTGAGCCATTTCAATTCTTTTCTATTTCTTATTCGACCAATTAATATTTGTAAATCAAATTGAAATCCAAATTTGCAGGTCACGAATCTCAACCACAAATACTTCAGAAATCATTTGGAAGATTGTTTGTCTTTGGGGAAGCCACTTTTAATCGAAGACGTGGGCGAGGAACTTGATCCAATGCTCGATAATGTCCTTGAAAAGAATTTCTTCAAACAAGGATCAGTGATGAAGGTAAGAAATGTTTCTGAAAGCAGCTAAACTTATTGTATTCGTTGCATTGATTATATGGGTCAACCTTCATTTGTCAAAAGGTTAAAGTTAGCGACAAAGAGGTCGATGTGATGGAGGGATTCGTGTTGTTCTTGTCCACGAAATTTGCAAATCCTTCGTATTCACCAGAGGTGAGTGCCAAGACAAGCATCATCAACTTCACCGTCACTTACGAAGGACTCGAAGACCAACTTTTAGGACTGGTCATTCTGACAGAAAGAAAGGTTTAAAAATCTTAGTTCATTAACTTTATTGAAAAAAAGTATTGATATAAGTTATGCAGCAACATCAATTTTTATGGTTATGTGATTTAAGAAACTGATGATGCCTGGGTGACATTCGTTAGTCAATTCCGTATAAAATGTCTTTTTAGGAATTAGAAGCTGAACGCACCAGACTGATGGAAGATGTTGCCGAAAATAAAAACAAGTTGAAAAGTCTCGAGGACAACCTGTTACTACGACTTGCTTCGACTCAAGTTTCCCTCGTTGAAGATGAAACTCTTATCCAAGACCTGAGAGTTGCCAAAGTCACTGGGAAGGAGGTCAAGGAAAAGTTGAGGACAGCTGCTGATACTGAGATGAGGATCAATTCGGCCAGAGAAGAATTTAGACCCAGTTAGATTTTTAAATTCTTTTTAGTTAGATTTAATAGTAATGTATGATTTATAATAATATATGATTACCATTTGCCATATCTTGCATTTTCTTTTTAATGAATGCGCACATTGACAATATTCAGTTGCCACACGAGGTTCGGTGTTGTACTTTTTGATGGTGGAGTTGAACATGGTCAACCACATGTATCAGACGTCTTTGGACCAATTTCTTCAGGTTTGTTTTGTTTGTTTTTTGTTCAATTTAAGGCATTTATTTGCTTTGATCTTTGTACATTTATCTGTTTATTTTATGCATGGTAATAAACAAATAAGGTTATTGACATGATAATAGTAATTTATTAAATATTCAGATGTTCAAACTGTCGATGGCCAAAGCGGTTAAGTCGCCAATAAACTGCAAACGCATCCAAAATATACTGGATTGTCTGACTACCTTGTCATATTCTCAAACGACAAGAGGTCTTTATGAGAAGGACAAATTCCTCTTCTCATTCCTTGCTACTCTCAAAATTCAAAAACAAAGCAACAGAATTTCTGACGATGAATTTAATATTCTCATCAAAGGTGAATATTGTTAATTTCGTTAATTAACGATATGCATAATATGTTTTAATTATCATTGTAATCATTTTTTTTAGAAATGTGATAAAAATAATTAAAATCTTAAATTGAAATAATAACAGGAGGTGCATCATTGGACTTGAATTCAGTAACTCCGAAACCGAATAAATGGCTCAGTGACTCGATTTGGCTCAATTTGGTTGAGTTGAGCAAAATCAATCCATTCACGCAAATACTCACTCAAATAGCAGAACACGAGAAGGTTATTTGTGTTTGCGATTAATTATATTTTGCTCATTATGCTTATACTTATCAGATTTTGTTATTTGGCATTTGGCAGACATATAGTAACACGTAAGCTTTTAGGATAAGTCGATGAACGAATGGACTGAAATAATTAAATAAAGTGAAAATGTTTTATTAAAATATTTCTATTTTCTAGGAATGGAAACATTGGTTCAACTCCGCAACACCTGAAGAGACAGACCTACCTTGCCAATACTCGACGAAGCTGTCGACATTCCAAAAGTTGCTGCTCATCAGATGTTTCTGCATCGACAGAACAATTCCAATGGCAAGAACCTACGTAAAGGAAATCATGGGAGAACAGGTCTTTAAATAACATCAGTTCTATTTTATACTACTTTGTAATTTTCCAAAAAATTTCTTTTCCTTTACTAACAAGTTTTTAGAATGGCTGAAGATGGCCAAAATTATCTAAAAATGCGAAATTAAAATATTTAATTGCTTAATTAATTTTAAAACGAATGCATTTCACTTTTAAAGTACGTGGATAGTCCAGTTCTGGACATGGAATTGATGTTGAATGACAGCACATCTAGAACTCCACTTTTGTGTCTCCTGAGCATGGGATCCGATCCAACCGAAAACATCGAAAAACTTGCCAGGATGAAAGGATTAAGTTAGTTTTAGATTCTTTGATACTTCAGATGTTTTACTTAATTTATTAGTTAATGTATTTAATATTTAACGGCATTAATTTAATAATATTTTTGTGCATAATATGTGCATAAATTGTATCGTTTTAAAAGACTGCACGGCCATCTCCATGGGACAAGGTCAAGAAGTGCACGCAAGAAGAGTGTTGAATGAATTCATGATGGAGGGTGGATGGATTTTGTTGCAGAATTTACATTTGGCCCTCAACTACGTCGATGAGTTGTTTGACAACATCTCAGATCCTTCCAGGAACATACACCAATCGTTCAGGTTTTGTATTTTTCCTCTATTTTTATTTTTTCATCAGAATAACTTACGTCATCTATTTAATTGTTCTTGTGCATACTAAGATATGTTTTTTTTTTACTTTGAAAAAATTAATCAGTTACATTAATTAAGTTAATGAAATAATTAATAAGCTAGATTAATTAAGTTAATGAAATACATATTTAGTTAAATTAATTACGTTAATGAAATATTTGTTTCAGATTATGGATCACGACTGAAGTTCATCCAAAATTCTCCATCAACTTGCTTCAAATATCTATTAAATTCACTTTTGAACCACCACAAGGTACCATTGATTCTAATTAGTTTATTGTTCCGACAAACAAATTAATTAATAATAATAAATAACAAAACTTATTAAAACAAAGTCGCAATTATTTGATCCAGGGTTAAAAGCAGGCCTGAAGAGAACGTACGCCATGATCAGCAAGGACCTCCTAGAAGCGAACAACATGCTTCAATGGCGTCCACTCCTCTTCACTCTTGCATTCCTTCACTCCGTCGTTCAGGAGAGGAAGAAGTTTGGGCCGATTGGGTGGAGCATCCCTTACGAGTTTAACCAAACTGATTTCACTTCTTCAGTCCAATTCATTCAAACCCACCTCGATGATCTCAACTCAAAAAAGGTTTTTGTTTCGTGGAATGAAACTTTCAACTGATTTAAACTAGATTTATTGATCAATACGTTTCATTTTTAGAACATTTCATGGAACACGATCCGCTACATGATTGGTGAGGTTCAGTATGGTGGGAGAGTAACAGACGAACGCGACAAAAAACTCCTCAACACATTCGCCAAAGTTTGGTTCAGAGAAGGCATAATGGATCCGTCATTCCAATTTGCAAATGGTTAAGTTGCAACTTTATTTTTTTTTTAATGGAATTTTTTTTAAACTTTTTTTAATTGCATTGAATTATTAAATAACAATTTCTTATTCATTGCAATTGTTTAAAATTGCAGGCTACAAAATTCCTGCATGTAAGACATTGGAAGAATACAGAATGTTTGTGGACCATCTCTCTTCGGTCGATGATCCTGAAGTGTTTGGATTGAATTGCAACGCAAACATCATGTAATCAATTCCATATTTTCCAGCATTTTGTGTGTCTGTTGAATATTTGATCCTTATTTGCTGTTTCACCTGTGAACGTGGTTTGAGTGTTGAGGCAAACATTTATCAATATAATTGAAAGAAATATTCTTTTTTAATGCATTTGAAGATATCAGACGAATGCTGCCAATTCTTTACTGGAAACAATCGTCAACATTCAACCGAAAGTTTCAACTGGAAAAACAAACGAATCGAGAGAATCAGTGACGCACAGAGTTGCGGATGACATGCTTAAAAAACTTCCTCAGAATTTCATTGCTTTTAAGGTGACATCTCAATCATGTTTTTATTTTAATATTTAAGATTAATTTTTACGAAATAATGAATATCCAGATTTTGTAAAGTTATTCGCCCTGTGAATATATCATATAAAGCCAATTAAGTGAAAATATTATTAACTTTAAATTATTGTTATTTGTGATGTTTATCATTGGCAATTATTATAGATATAGATATTGCATAATATAGTTAATTATCATTAAATGTTATATAATAGTTGTCTAATTAATGTCAGGTTCAAGAAAGGCTGAAGGTGATGGGTCAATTTGATCCTCTGAACATCTTCCTGAGACAAGAAGTGAAGAGGATGACGAAAATCATTTCCCTTGTTTCATCAACTCTCACCGACCTCAAGATGGCCATTGAAGGAACAATCGTCATGTCCGATGAATTGAGGAATGCACTCGACTGCATTTACGATGCCAGAACTCCGAGCAAGTGGGAAAAGGTAACATTTGATTGATAATTATTGGCTATATAATAACGAGCTAGTTAATAATTAAATAATAATAATAATAATAATAATTTTATTCGTAGTTGTGAGTAGAATTTGTATTGTAACGCATGTTTATGATGAGCCAGATATTGTTGAACGTATGAACGGGGAGAGAAAGTTTTACTAAAGTTTATAGTGATTTTAATGGTTTAGTGACTCGGTGATATTATGTCATCTGATGTTAGTTTTAAAAATTAAGATAAAATCGAGATTAAAATAAAAATATTTAAACATTACTGTCGTTAAAAACAAGTTCATGTTTATTTCTAAATTGCAGATTTCATGGATTTCTTCTTCAATTGGTTTCTGGTTCACTGAGCTTCTCAATCGTCATCAGCAACTGGACAAATGGTTGTTCGAGAAACGCCCTCCAGTCTTCTGGTTGGCTGGTTTCTTCAATCCTCAGGGCTTCCTCACTGCCACCAAGCAGGAGATCACGAGGTCGCACAAGGGCTGGGCACTCGATGACGTCACACTCGACAGTGAAGTCACCAACATGTTGAAGGAGGATGTCACTTCTGCTCCTCCAGAAGGTGATGACAATGATGATGATGGCGGTGGTAGTGATGATTATGATGTCTCGGTGTTGCTTGTGACGTTAACACTACTTTGATATTGGCGATGTTTTCTTCTTGCCATTTAATTACGAAACTAAACCCATGCAATCATTTTTTAAATGAAATTGCATCACCACAACTATTTATTTATTTATTTATTTTATTTATTTATTTATTTATTTATTCCGATCACGTGATACAAACGATTTGATTAACGGCACTATTACCATTAATGGGCCTGCTAACTCGAAATATTGACCTAATACAGGTGTTTACATTCACGGCTTACACCTGAACGGAGCCGGTTGGGACAAGAAAAACTGCCGCCTATCCGAAGCAAGTCCCAAAATGTTGTACGTGACTCTTCCTGTCGTCAGAATATTTGCTACGAGGACCGAAAAGAAATCGACAGAAAAGAAAGCCGCCAATGTTTTGAGCACTTCCTACGAATGCCCAGTTTATAAACGACCCCAACGTACTGACCTGACCTACATATTTTCATTGGCTCTCAAATCCGTTGAACCAGCTGATCATTGGACCAGAAGAGGAGTTGCACTCATTTGTGACATCAAGTGATTCATTCACGCGTGACTTTTTTTATATTGTTGTTCACGCCAAGTTTTGATCGCAATGTATTTGAATGTAAGTATATATATATATATATATATTAAATAAATTAAATCATGACTTTGTCACTCGTTCGCATCGCACACAGAAGGAAGCACAAAAAAAAGTATGTGGATGATTCAAAAATGTGTGTCACTAAAAAGTCACGGAATTAAAAACCAGTCATTTGATGCGTGTCTGTGCAGACGAGCCCGATTTAAAGCTAAGAATTTATTGGAGCTCCCTCATTGTTAGCGCTCAGAAGAAGCTTCGTGATTATTTCTCACGGACAACGCCTTACTTAACGATCCTATAACTTGAGAACAATTTCGAGGAGTACTTCTTGGGTTTAAGGTCTTAAGGTTCATGCGAGCATAAATATTGCCGAGTTATTAAGGAAAGCTTAAATATTAGTGAATTGTTTAAATATTATTGAATTGTTTGCGACTGAAGGTCATGGCCACTTTAAATGGCAGAGCAACTGTTAGCAGACTCCCCTTTCAAAGAAATGTGAGTTGTTTCTTGGTGAATATTTATAATTTATGAATACTAATTTATAAATTATAAACTCACTAATTCATCAAGTCTAACATGTTTATATTCATTTTGTGCACTTCTCATCAAGAATGTCTTGTAAATAAAATCGTGTTTGCACATTCAATTCGTCAATTAAATTGTTCTTAAAACGTCCGTTGGCCAAATCGTGGTTCAAAACAATTCAGTTTCAAGTGCATATCCAGCAATTACGCTCACTTGAATGAAAATTCTAGATTTTTAAAACATCCAATAAAATGACATCATGCTTTTTTATTTAATTACGAAGTTTAAAATAATTCATGAGATTTATTTTTGAATATTTTAAAAGCGTAAAATTGATTAATTAATAATAACAATACATAAATAAAATGTTTAACGAATGAATGATTGAATACTCGTTCCGTTGTGAAATCGACCACAATTCCCTGAATCGTGTTCCTAACTTCCTCGTTGCAATTATTTTAATCAAGTCATGAAAAGTTTCACGAAACTAAATGTAAACCAACTTCTGAAGAGCGGCATAATAGGAATATTTTAATGAGTTATAATTTATTTTTAATAATAATTTAATGCATTTCATAAATTTAAAAAATAATTAATCTCTAAAAATTCCAGTCAACGCATCACTTGAATTTCGTGAATGAAATCTTTGTTTCTAAGAACATTTGAATGAGGAAGTTCAGTTGTGTGTTGGATGTTGCAAATAAGTTATTGAAATTCATTTACACATCTATACATTTTAATTCGTATTATATTAACTTTTAATATTCGTATATTCCTGATGTGAGTTTATAATGTGAGAAGCATTTAACATAAAATATTAACAATAAAATATCAATAAAAATTTGTGAAGAAAATTACAATTAATTAATTTACTCTCCAAATTTTATCAGTATCTTACCCGTTTTGAAAATGGCAGTTAAAAATCATCTAACGTGGTTATAGCCAATAACACTTAACGATCTGTATAGAAGAATCCTGTTTAAACCTTAATAATATTACTTAATTATTATAATATTACAAATAATTATTCTAATTTAAACCTGAATTGCATTACTTAATACAAATATTAATCAAATTCAAATCTGAATTGCTTTACTTAATATAAATATTAATCCAATTTGAACCTCAATTTGAAACTACTTCTAGAAACCAGTTGACCCCGAAGATTACTTCACAAAGCAGCAGAAAATAGGAAAAGGATCGTTTGGTGAGGTGTTCAAAGGAATTGACAACAGGACAGGAGAGGTTGTGGCCATCAAAATCATCGACCTCGAGGAAGCCGAAGATGAGATCGAGGACATTCAGCAGGAAATTACCATCCTTTCGCAGTGTGACTCACCCTACATCACAAACTACTGCGGATCATATCTCAAGGTTCGCAGATATTTGCTAATAATGTAATAATTAACTTTTAATAAATGCATTGAAATTAAACTTATAATTGATTATAGTGGGAATCTTCTTGTAAATCATTTATCCAGGGTAGCCCTTACAGTAGAACGGTACATATTATGAGTACGTTAAGCCACAAGCATTCAATCTGAAACTTATTCACAGCCTCACCGAATAACTTTATTGTCTTCCAAGCTGCTCCTACAGGCTTTGCGTGAAAGGAGCACTCGAGTTACTGTCCCATTCAACAATGGGAATCGTAGACTTGGATTACGTCTTACAAACATTACGTTTCACTGCCATTACGACCATAATTTAAACTATTCCTAACCTATCGAATGAACTCAATTTTGAAGTGCTGCTAACCTAATACTAATCATAACCTAACTCTTAACATATTTAAAGGGATCAAAATTGTGGATCATCATGGAATTTCTCGGAGGTGGTTCGGGGCTTGACCTGATGAAACCTGGTCCAATTGCAGAATCTTACATCGCAGTCATCCTCAGGGAAATCTTAAAAGGTCTCGAATACCTTCACAGTGAAAACAAACTTCACAGAGACATTAAAGGTGATATAACGCATTTAAATATTGAAGAATAAGTCAATAAATTCATTTTCTATTATATGAATTTGTTTTAATTTAGGATAACTAAAATAAATAATAAATAACTTTTTTTGACGTGTGGTTTGTATTCTTAAGTGAGTTTCTTTATTAAAATATGAATTAAATTATTAAATTCTGTTGCAGCTGCGAATGTTTTGTTCTCAACAAAAGGAGAAGTAAAGTTGGCAGATTTTGGAGTGGCAGGTCAAATAACTGACACCCAGCTGAAGAGAAGCACTTTTGTTGGAACTCCTTTTTGGATGGCTCCTGAAGTCATCCAGCAGAAACCTTACGATTGCAAGGTGAGAATTAAGAGATGATAGCCATTGTTTGTAATAAAAATGAGATACCAAATTATATTGGGCAAGTATTTGTACGTCACGTACTTCATAATTTGTATCTACTAAGTTTTAGATATTACTAGTTTTCAATTGGACAAATTTTTATAAAGGCCGATATTTGGAGTCTCGGCATCACAGCGATAGAATTTGCAAAGGGAGATCCGCCACATTGCGACCAGCACCCAATGAAAGTCCTCTTCAACATTCCAAGAAACGATAGTCCGAAGTTAACTGGAAATTTCAGCAAAAATTTCAAAGAATTTGTTGAACATTGCCTCAACAAGGATCCGCAGAATGTAAGGAACAAGTCATTGACTTTTTCGCAATTGTAACAAGTATGAATAAATAAATAAATTACTTGATGTTTAATAAAAAAAAACATAGCGTTTATCGGCCAAAGAACTTTTGAAAACCTCATTCATAAAATCGGCAAAGAAGACATCCTCGTTGATCGAGTTGGTTGATAGGTTCAACAAGTGGAAAACGATGAATCCACACGATGATTCTGATGACGATGACGACAGTGACATGTGAGTCATTTGACGTAAATCGAATTCTCATCCTTTCATCTCGTATATGTCATTACAATGCATAGTTACATTAAATGACAGAATAAATAACATCATAAAAATAAATTTTAAATATGGGATTAGTAAATGTTATATAACATTACCTTATTTCAACGTAACAACAATGCATTAATAATGTTCCTTTAATTTAGAGGGGAAATTATCATGCAATCCGTCAGGTGGGTTCAAACAATTTCACCTACTAAAGACAAATCTAGAGAGATGTTCAATATTAAGCAACAATTGGCGAGTTTTTATTTATTTATTTATTTAAATAAATATTTTATTATTAATATTTATTGTAATAAGCCGCGACCCTTAGCTCCCCGTCTAATTAACCATCTCTAACCTTTCCACTATGTCGAAACTACTAGCGAGGCTCACCCGTTCTAGAATTCGTCCCCACATTACCAAATCCTTTAACTTCTCTCTCCTCCAATCTGCCTACAGACCTGGTTTGTTTCTCGCTCTTTCCCAGATTCTCAATAATTTATCCCACATCTGTGGAAATCGCAACTGTGCCGTCATGGTCGGCCTAGATCTATCGGCAGCTTTTGACACCATCAATCATAGCACATTGTTAGATAGACTTCACTCCGACTTTGGTATCGATGGCCTCGCACTCTCTTGGCTCCACTCTAGGTGTTACCTTTGATTCTCACCTCAGCTTCAAGCAACACGCCTCCTCCATAATAAGATCCTGCAACCACCTCATCTGGGCAATCCGACATATCCGTCCGTTCCTTTCGATTGACATGAATGCTGCTCTTGCACGCAGTCTGGTCCTTTCTATTCTTGACTATTGCAACTCTCTCCTGTATGGCATCTGCACTTCTGCATTCCTTATCCTCAACCTTCAGCGCCTCCAAATCAAGTTAGCTAAGCTTGTTCTAATCTCAACAACTCCTGACGCAACTGCATTGGCTACCCATACATTACCGTATCATTTACAAAATATCTTTACTCACTTATCGTATCTTAACCACATCCAATCCTCCCTATCTCTATCATCTCATTCACCACTGCCAAATTCCTAATAACATTCGCTCATCTTCTACAATTCATCTTTTAAAATTCATTTTTACCAACCAGTCTATAAATCACCCATTGTCAACCAAGGCTTTTTCCATGCCTCTCCCACCGTCTGAAACAACCTGCCTCCCATCATTCGGTCGCAGCCGACGCTCGAGCTAATCAAGCGTCAACCGAAGACCAATCTTTTCAAGACATCCATACAAGAACAAGAACCTCTGGAGTTATGCTTAAAGCGCCATATAAATGAACTATTATTATTATTATTGTTATTGTTGTTGTTGTTATGTAATTTAACACAATTAATGTAATGCATTGTAACTCAGGCAAACAATGACAATATATTCACGAAGACAGAAGAAAAACCACGGATCACAAGTCAGGTGTTAAACAATCCTTTATGCGACATGTTACAGCAGGTAATTGTAAGAATGAAGTGAAATTGGAATTGCATTCACGCATCATCGAAGCACTTATCGACGTTTAATATCGTTCGGTTTCACCAGCAACTTAACAGCCAATACTCAGAAATGGGAAGTGACAACGAAATCAAAGAGTTTTTGAGTCTCCTTCGAACAGCAGAAACCTCATCGCCTGGCATTTGCACCTCTTTGTACAACTCCGTTCTCCAGGCATTCTCAGGCATTACGAAGGCCAACGGTGGAGGACATTATTCGAGGCAAGATGATTGAATAACATTAGAATAATAAAAATATATTAATAACATTATAACATTAATAATAATGGAATAATAATAATTATAAAAACATAATATTAATAATAATAAAATCATAACATTAATAGTAATAGAATAAGTTTGAAGAATTTTGATGCCTCATTTCTTGGTTCATATTTTAGTTGTATCTTCATTTACATAGCGCCATATGCATAGCGTCATGTTTTTTAATGAAACATTAATGACATAAATAAATAAATATAATATATATATTATGCAGAACTGTAGCGCCTCCATTCTCTTTGAAAATAATTTTGATTTCCACATTTTTCGTCAAATAGAAATAATAATATAATAATAGATAATAGTAAAGTTTTAGTTCCCAATGTTAACGATCTAACTTCTTTTTTGCAGTGTCAGTGCAGTCGATTTGAATTATTAGTACAAGGTCCTCCGAAGATATTCCACGTTTGAAAATATGAAAATTGCTTTTCTATTAGAGTAATTTATTAAATATTTTGTACATTATGTTCGTTTTAAGTATGCCTTTGATTTCACGATTCCAACCTTAGAGTTTTCTCACAAAAAGTTTGTTGACAGACCATAAAAATAAATCACAGCAATAAATTAGTAGTAAATAAAGCTTGTAAATACGCGGCGTGCAACTTCACAACACTATTACATTTTAATTAAATTTTAAAATTTTGTTCATTTTAATGCTACAAAACATTTCAATGTAAATGTTAATTCGATGGAAATCACTTGTACCAGCTACCGACGCCATTACGAACATAACATAACGTAATTAAAAAACAATTTGTTTAAACGTCAAAGAAAACCAAAGGAGGCGAAACAATTTCCAGTTTGCAATCGTTTGAAGAAATCCAAACTCTTTTGAAGATTGTTTCATTTTGTGTTCAAAATCTTTAACAATTCCATGAGAATGTCAATGATAATCATGAGTTATTGTCATTAGCTGATAAGTTGAGGAGATTTGCAAATGTTAGTTAATTCTACTGTTAATTGTTTGTGGATTCCACCGATTTGTTGACAAATTATAAAAAAATGTTTGCCCAGATTCTTAACAATTTGATCATCCGTAAAACAATGAAAATTTACTGAGTCACTCGTCAGCGTAATTAATTTTTTAAAGATATTTAACTAAAGACGGTGTTTAAAGACTGACTGACAATATTAATTACTTCAAGGGTTATGCTGTCTTGGAAGTCACCGTTCAGTGTATCCGTGACGCTATTCCTGGTGGTGAAACAAAGGAAATATTCAATGTTTATAGGCGTAAAAATAACTTTTCTAAATCTTATTTATTTAATAATTTAAGTAATTAAATAAATTAATTATTTAAAAACGATGTTTATTAATTTAAAATAAATAATAAATAGTAAACGTGTCAATGGCTTAATTTTAAAATGTAACCACAAAGTGCACCATTGGTTGCATTGGTAAAATGATGTAAAATGAGTTTTTATAAAAAGAAAAAATAAGAATTTCAAGGAAAAACTCACAGAGGCTCGGGTATCTTATTTTTAAGTTTGGGGTTAAATTCTTGAATCTCTGCTTCGCATGATTTAAGAATGAAGGTTGTATTGTCTTCATTTCTGACAAATTCCCCAAAAAGGTCAAAGTTGAGTTTATTGACCACCGTTGAGAACATTCCAAAGTCAACAATTTGACCCCTTTTGCCTTTCTTAACCTTCCATTGGAACTGCATCTCAAGAGACATATCGTGAATCTTCAGCTTCAGACCCGATTCTCCAGCAGTAATAAGGCCAGGCTCTGGCGTTTGGATATCTGTGATCTGGATTACAATCCATGAATGACAATAATAATGATAATAATAATTATTATATATTAAATATTATAATTATAATTATTATAATATTAAATTATATTTATTTAAAAAAAATTATTATTTATTATAATTAAAGATTATAATATATAATTATAATTATAATGAATCACAGATTAATTGCAGTAGAATGTGTCTGCAGAAAAACTTTAAGAACACATGAATAAAACTGAAAAAAGTAATATTACAACTTGCCAATATTTATCAATGGAATGTTTGGGTAAATAAATACAATTTCTCAAGCAATATTCCTTGTTAAACCTTCAAATTCAAGACGAAGACTCTCAAATCTTCTGATTCCAACTTGTAGACTTTCAAGGCCTGAAGGTTTCCATCCAAAAGTTCCGATGAAATATTCAATGACAGGACGCCGGCAATAAATTTCAGTCCAATCTGGGTTATGAAAAATTCTTTTTCTGCTTCTCCTGATTAAGAAAACTTGATTCTCATAAAAGTAACTTGCAACTAAATCTAACTAAATTGGCATAATGATAAATTTTTATTAATAAACTGGAAATAAATATTCTAATGTTTAATTTTTTTAATGTTTTTATTTTGTTTATTTGAGGTCCATCTTATATTTATGTAAATTAGGCCGAAACTAATATGTGACTAAATTCGTAAATGTTAAAGTGTCGTGATAGTAGTATTTATTAACTTTACTTCATACTTACTCAATTTGCTGAGATCGATTACTGTACTCAGCTAAAATATTATTTAGTTCAAATTAATGAGCTCAAATTCTAAGAGAAAAGTTCTTACCTAAGATAACACAAAGCAGAGACAAAGCGAGGATAAATTTCAATATTCTCATTCTGAATTGACAATGGAAAGTTGTAAAAGTTACTTTTTGTTCAATTTACTAAGTGATAGAATTTGTTCATAAATGTATGAAATTTTAATTGGATTTAATTTTATGAGCAATGTACCTGCCCTTCTTCGTAATTGATTTTCATTATATTTACATAGCTATTTTTGCTATGTTAGGCTAGCTAGAATTTGGCCGATTTATAAAAGTATTTATAAATATAAAAATTTATGATTTTGAAATTTTACAGCAAAAGTTGAAAATAAGTCAATTTACTTTCAGTTTTCTGTCTTGATCAGAAATTCAATCTCACTATGAATGTTGTAATGCTTGACAAAATAAAACTCAAAGTAAATAACAAAATTACGACTTACAAATACAACTGCAGTTGGTATAACAAGTATAACAAACGTGTTCTCGACACTTTCTTACTTCGAAAAGTAATATCGAATACCATTTGAACTCATCAAGATATTGACAAGCACGTTGCATTCAGAAGTTTTGATTTTCTAACACACGCTGGCGATTATGATAACAACTCGTATATTGTTGAACAATTTTTGTAGTAACCTTATAAACCAGAATCACTCTAGGATACCCTATTCATATACCAAGTTAAATGGCCTATAATACCTCGATTCACTACTCAGTTGCAGTATGTTGAAGTGAAAAAGAACTTGAAAAAGATTTTTGGAGAAAAATCACAATTTTCAGAAGATTTGACTGTTTTAGGTTGGATAAAGAAGAGATAGAATTTGATACAAATTAACTGGCAAAAAGTATCTGTGAGATGGAACAATATGATATAATTTGATGTACAATATGATATAAGTTGATGTACAATGTGATATATTTTGACATGCAATATGACAGCATGTCAAAGGAAAACTGTAAAGGCATCGTCTTTTTTGCAACGTTACTAGGATACTCTTAAGTTGAGTGGCAAACAAGATTATGGCAATAATTGTATTTTCGAAGAAATTACAAAGGAGTGTCACTTTTTAAAATCAGCGCATGTGGAATCAAAAGACGAAAACCTCTGTAATAAAGTCCCCGACAATGAAATCAAACAAACAAGGACCAATTCTATATTATTTGTACTATTATTATTATTATCATGTTATTTTTGTTGTTCTTGCACACAAATCTAAAGCAACTAAAAGGGGAACCAAGAAAGCATATTTCGTGATAGTATCGACTGTTCAGTTTTCTTGTTATAAACGGATAGGGGAGGTGACGTCACGTGGTTACCGACGTGGTTGAGGGGAGGACTGTCTAGAAGGGACGTGGAAGGATCTGAGATGTTGCCCATCTCTCTTTGCAAACTCCTGGAGCGGTTGATTGCTGATGCATTTCAGATGGTTCCTGGAGAGTGACAACAAATTGAACCAGTACCAAGCTGGTTTCAGAAGAAGCCGAGGTTGTGGATATTGCTGCATCCTCAACTAAGAAGCGGGTGACTCTTGGAGTCTTTCTGGACTTGAAAAAAGCCTTCGACATGGTTTGTAGAGAAGGGATCGTCGAGCAACTCTCCAAAATGGGTGCCAATGAGAAACCACTGGAATGGATACACAATTTCTTTCAGGATAGAAGTATTATAGCGATGATTAGATCAGCTCTCTCCAAACCAGTCGTCTTAGAAAATGGCACTCCACAGGGCATCATCCCTAGTCCTCTTCTATTCATCATCATGGTGAACGCGATTCCAGACCAACTAAAAAAGGTTGAGCTGTCCATGTATGCCGATGACATTGATAATGAATAAAGTGAATAATAGAAAAGTGCTTAGTGCCTATAAGAACTATTCCACTGGGGCGCACTAATTTCCTGTATAAACAGTTTGATTTTGAAGTTCCACTCTCTTGTCTGAATCACTCAGCTAAGTTGAGAACATGAATGAAATACTAATAATGCTACTGCTACTGCTGCTACTACTACTACTAATGCTAAGGCTTGTTTAATGCTCTTTAAGACGGCATAAAAAATAGATAGAACAACAACAAATCTCTGTCTTTTTCTTCTCTTATTACTAAGAGACATGTATATTGTATATTTACATGTCGACCCTGGAGCGTGGTTGAGTCGAACTCCTGTTTAACAGTTAACCATTGATGAATAAAATGTAGAACGAATACGTGGTTTCAAATGTACTCGATGTTGATGTTATAATTTTTAGAATCGAAAATATCAAAATATCGATATGTTTGTTTTTCAATATTTGCACTCTAAACTCAATGAAAATTTAGTGGGCAGTTTGCATCTACGCAATTTATTCCGAATCATTTTAGGATCCTCTCCACAAAACAGTATAAGCCTCGGCTGTTCAAATCTACGATCTTCTCCTTCTTCCTTAAATATCCTAAAATCTTAGCTTCCCTCGGAATTTGGTAAATTTAATCATAAAGTGCTCAGGTTGAATTCACTTTCTTGGATTCAACTCCAATCTCAATGGTAGATCGAATCAATATCGGTTGATTGGGTGGGTTGAACCACGCAATGAGAAAACACCAAAACAAATACCTTAAAATCTTTAAAAGCCAGTCTCCCAAATGGAAATATTTTGAAATTCCGACATGATCTTGTATCTCTTAATAGTAGTCCTTTTGCTGCCGTTAAACAATGCAGAAGTTGAAATCGAAAACAAAAGTGAGCCTGACTATTTTTTTCCATCAAAGTCTTAAAGTCTAAAATTTTGGCGGGCAAGTTGGCTCACGTCCCTGCGGATAAATTTTAAAGCAAGAGTCATTATGTATTGTGATCAGGGTTGGGGTTTTAAGCTCAGATCTTGGCTTTTTCACAAAATTGGACCAAATCTGGGTTTTCAGGTGTTTTGTTTAGAAATCTGAGTTTTTTAAATAATTATTTGGGGTAAAAATAATATTCAGTAAGATTCCTTGGTTTATCTCTGCAATAAAGAACGCAGAAACATGTGAAAAACGTGAAGGCCCAAGGTACAGCTTTGGATATTGGCCAGTTTTTTTAGAAATTCTAACGAGCTCTCAATTCAAGATAAAGTAACTCCTGCTGGGATTGTGTTGACGGTTTTTATGGTCAAACACAATAATACGTTGTCGCGTAAGAATTTGTTCGCAGGTGAAATCGGTCAAAATCCAAACTGACTAACAAACTCTTGTTTGAGTCGGTGAGCTCTTGGCTTTTTTGATCGGTCGATCTAGGCTTTTTTTTGCAGCAACCCAGCTGCACCGCCCGACACTTATGTTTATGGCGCTTTATAAATAAACGTATTGTTATTAAAGTAGCATTTAATCAAAATGAATATAAATCTTTCATTACAGGAGACGTGGCTGATGATGAAGTAAAGTTTATAGATAATGGGTATATCATCACCAGTGAAGAAGCTAAAAGAGCGAGTGAAATTATAAAATATAATCGAATGGCAACTTATACCATGGAGGTCCTGGTCATGCTAGATTTTTCTATATATCGCTGGTTAGTCGTTGATATATTTCTAAGTTTTATTGAAATCTTACCACTTAATAGCTTAAATATTATAGTTATGTTGTAGTTATACTATAGTTATACAACAGATGCTATTAATTTTTCTACAAATATAAATATTACTGTTATATATAAAACGTTTTTTAATAAAGGTGGTTGAACTTGCACGGAGGAGATTCTGTGAAGACCATCTCAGCTCTACATACATTTTACGCTAACATATTCAAGAAAGTAGGGCATCAATAGTTCAATTGTTTAATAATTCTTAAGTTAATGGTAATATTTATCATGTCAAAGAATTTAATTAACATTCAAATTGATTTGAAATACATTCATTTAACAGATCAAAGCACTATACAATACTGTACCAATAAGAGGGTTACGATATGATCTTGAAGTTGTGGACATAAAAATCGCAAAGGTAAATTACTTTTTCATTATCTCTTCTTAAAATTCTGTTTTTAAATTAACTGATCCAAAAAATAATTGCATCATGAATCAATAATTGTTGTGGCATTTGCTAATGACCTCGAAAGAAGTTTCTGCGATATTATTCTGTTGTGTGTGGTCAATCCCAAATAAGTGTCAAACTTAATGTATCTAAGAATTTCAGGTCAATTGTTTAGTAATTCGTAAGTTAATGACAATGTTGACAATTGATCGTCAAATTCTTGCATTTTTGTTTGGCTTAAGGGGAGTTCGTAGATTATTGCTTTATTAAAAGGTATCTTTACAGTCTAAGCCTTAGAGTTCAAGACACTTCAGCTGCTTAGTTTCATGGATAGTGTCACCAAGGCTTACGACTTAGGGGAATGAGTTAAAATCATCCACTAGAGACCGATCGAATTTAGGTTCCGGTTTTGGTTTCTGCGGCCAACATTGTCATTTTATTATTTTCGTCGTAATTTCGGCCGATGCCAAAGTAAATGACAATTAATTTTTTATTGCCTCCAAAACCAACATTAATTTTTGCTTTGTTTTTGTGATTAAGTTTCTGTTGATTGAGTTCATATTGTTCATATGTATATAATGGATGTAAAAAGGTTACAAACGCCCCTCAAATGTTGCATAACTTTTGAAACAATGGGCTAATCAGAACCAAATTTGGAAGAGACATGTAAGTTTTGATGTTACATACTGATCGATAACCATATAACGTGCGGTGCGTTACGATGGAGTTGGATAGGTAGGGTTTTCATCGACAGGGCCTGATCAACGGGTATGTGGCCCACCCCTCGAGAACGTCAGGAGTTTGGGCCGAAACGTTTGATGACGGGGGCACTCCTCTGAGTTTCTAAGTTCTTGTCCCAAATTTGCTTTCGATTGAATAAAAAATGCTTTCAAAATCAACAAAATGTCATATTTAGGTAAAAAGGTTACTGGCGCTTTGGAAAAATTCGCGGTTAAATTATTGAATAATTAACTTTTAAATTTTATTCAAACAGTATTTTAAGTAATTAATAATATGTCCTTTATTTTTTAAAACTTTTATGCAACTATATTTCAATGATTTATTTAGTGTTTTTAGGTAATTGTCTCCCAGGCTGTTAAATGCCCTCATTATGGCCTCTTCCATCTCGTTTTTTTAAATATGTCTGTCAATCTCTATATATTTCATTAACAGCCTTTCCCGAAACGTTTTCAATTAGGTCCGGGGATAATTCTGGCCAAATCACTTTGATTTTCCTTTTCCGGATAAACATTCTCTTTTCAACTTGGAGGCATTATCCTGTTGAAATACAAAGTTATTGCCAAAATTATTATTGTCAAATGTTAGCAGAAACTTAAGAAATGTCTTAACATAATTGTGAGAATTTTGTCTTCCGTTTAAGAATGCAAAAGATGTTATCCCTTTTTACAAAACTGCTCCCCAGATCATGACGAGCCTCCTCTTTGTTGTCTGCCAAAGTAGGCATCCTCTTTTCCATATTATTGGCAGTCATTTGGTCAATCCAGATTAAATTTTATCTCATCAGGAATAAAGACAATGCTGTCTAAAGCCGAGAACCTTCTTTCGCTAGTAGAGGAAAGGAGGGCAGAAAAAACTACTCCTGCAAGTCTGGCAAGGAGTGGCATGGCATTCTTTTGGTGCTTTTAATAAATCAAAAGTTCATACGTTTGTGAGTGTTCGACAGGCTTAGGTAAGATGAGATAGAGATTTATTTCTCATTTAAGCTGGGAAACTTCGTTTGTTGCCTCATCTTCAGATAACTCAAAATGTTTAAGACTTTTTACACCCTAAAATCTGCTTTCATTTATTACATCTTTACTCTCTGATTTAGTAAAGTGAGTCCATAGGAAGCACTACGAACTTTTTTAAACCGACGAAAACCGATCTTTTGAGTACGTACAGAAGGGAACAGAAGAAAGTCCCATGCTTAACTTTAACCATGCGATGGAATGTTTTGAGAATGGCACCTGTGTGACAAAGCTAGAAAATGTTGTTCTCTAAGAATTTGAAGACGTTCAACATCAGCAAATTGGACTCAGTGGGACTGACACATGACATATTGAAAGTGAACTTTGCAACAGATCTCGGAGTTATTTCTATGTTATATATTGCACTTTAAAAAGCACGTTCAATAAAAAATAAAGACCTAAATGAAACGTAGGCGTACTTAAATCGTAAAGTTAGGGTTGATATAGTTTTTGACTTACAAAGTCACGAGAGGGTATTTTAAGAATTTCTGCAATACGCAGACCACAGACCAAGAGGTCACTATATGAAGCACCCTCGCCACTAATATGCTAAAATCCATAAAGACTGCCGGAAATATTTTCTCCCTCAGAGTAGCAAATGACTGGAACACAATTCCTGTTGCGGTAGTGAAGACTCCTGTTGTAGTCAACTTAAAAATCACGAAAGATGATTTTAAAAAAAAATAAATATCAACTTATTGGCATGTAATTTTTATGTATAGATTTTTGTTGTATTGCAAACTTTTTAAATTAACATTATCAGTAAAAATAATTCCTTAAACAAATAATTTAAACTTTAATTTTTAATTTGAAGTCGGTAAGTGAAGTTCCTTTTGTGGAAAATAAATACAAAATCTCTGAAAATGAAGTGGATATCGACACTGTCCTTCGCAATCTGACATCTTGGTTAAAAAATGAGAGGAAAAGCCTTCCAAGACACGATATTTTTGCATTTTTCACCAAGTAATTGTGGCTCTTTTATTTTGGATTGATTGATGTATATTGCTAAACTCAATTTTAAATTTAAATAATACCATAAGATACCATTACATTTTAACCACAAGACAAAATCATATTTAGGTATGAGGCTGGAATCTTCCGTGGATTGGCATGGCCAATGTCAGCATGCAAAGATCACGCGGTCTCTGTGACAAGGGAACTTGGATTTTACGACACCTTTCACGTGGCTACTCATGAAATTGGGCATATGTAAAAATATTAAATTTTCGTTCTTAAAGTTTGATAAGTTTCAAGTTAGCTTTCAGGGACTAATATTGAATAATTTTTCCAGTCTCGGATCTAATCACGATTCTAGTGTCAATTGCCGTCAGGAAGATCAGTACATTATGGCATCATCATTTGAATTCAACAATAAGAGCTTTCACAATCGTTATAAATTTTCTACGTGCTCGCTTGAGTCTTTTGAAAATTATACCCAACAACTTAACGAGTTAGTGAAATACAGTTGATAAAGGATGCAAATAGTAATGATGCATTTTATAATTTTTAAAAGTGCATCTGCAAATTGTCTGGTGATTAAAAGTGCAGAGAGATACTTTGAAATGGATCAGTTCACGAAAGTTCCTCTTGGAACTCAGTTCACTGCTGACAGACACTGTCAGATCTTACGAGGACCAAATTCCTTTTTTTGTGCAGTAAGAACCAAAAATTGAATTTTCAATAGAATTCTAAACATCTCATATCTTAGAGGTGAAAATATTCTGCCACCCTGTGAAAATAATATCTCCACTGCTGGGGTAGTAGGCAATTCAATTAATCAACCCAGTTCGCATCGCCAGGGAGCGCCATCGGGTAGGGGCGCTATATATATATATGGATCGATTAAGAAGTGCCTTCACATCCTAACCGAATACATAAGGCACTCAAAAACTCGGCTAAATACAAATTATTATTATTATTATTATTATTATTATTATTATTATTATTATTATTATTATTATTATTATTATTATTATTATTATTATTATATTATTATTATTATTATTATTATTATTATATTATTATTATTATTATTATTATTTATTATTATTATTATTATTATTATTATATTATTATTATTATTATTATTATTATTATTATTATTATTATTATTATTATTATTATTATTTATTATTATTATTATTTATTATTATTATTATTATTATTTATTATTATTATTATTATTATTATTATTATTATTATATTATTATTATTATTATTATTATTATTATTATTATATTATTATTATTATTATTCTTTATTCTATTATTATTATTATTATTATTATTATTATTATTATTATTATTTATTATTATTATTATTTGTTGTATGCTAGACTAAAAAAAAAGCATTTACACCTGAGCAGACAGCAGAGGCTGATCACCGGGTCCAACCCCAGAGAGTGTCAGAAGATTTTCCTCCCACTCTCATTTTTAAGCTCCTTCGAATTTGAACGCTCGCCCTTAGATTTAATCCCGACAGTACAGAACATCTAAAACCGCTATGGTCTCTGAGAACATCTCTTTTAGCTGATTATCAAAGCGTCGGGCGACCGCGGGGTCTAATTCTTTCGAATTAAATGAAAGATTTATTTACAATAACGACTACAAAAAAATTTATTTTAAATTTAACTTTGTTAAAAAGTTGAACTTTAAAATTTTATAGATAATCAATATTAAATACTTGCAGGGTGGTGGTGATGAATTCAAAACGATGTGCAGGGAGATAACTTGTTGGAACGATATTGAAAAAATTTGTCAAGGCGGTCCTAAGTCAGCACCAGCGGATGGAACTCCATGTGAAAGTGGAAGATCGTGTAAAAATGAAGCTTGTTTACCTGATCCCAATGTTCGAAAAGGACAAGGTGGTATTCATTAGAATCAAATTATTTTAAATTATGCTATTTGTTAATTTAAAATAAATTGTTAAAGTAGAAATCACTAGATCGCATAATAATAAGAGTTGCACAGCGTGATATAAATGTTCTTTGGGAGTGGTAAAAATGACCTAGAGATGATAAGTTTGAAATAAGATGATAAGAAAATGGGCCTTAATATTTAACAGAACATATCTAGAAGAAATTGTGATACAATTGCATAATTGAGTAGCGTAATATTGTGACTCTTTGACATGTAAATTCATATTTGTTAGAAAACTGCTTTTATGGTGATTGGAAAGGAAGTATAGGCAAGGATGTAACCTGCGATGACGTGAAAAAGGACAGAACTTATCTGTGTTACACGCCTGAAGTTGCTAAGGCATGCTGTGAAACTTGTAGTAAAATTTACCAACCACGAGAGCATGGTAAGACTCTCGTTCAGCTTCAACACTCTATTGCATGTATTTGAATGTAAATATGGTGCGCATTTTATAGTTTCTAATTTAAGTTATTTGTTAATAATGCTCTAACGTTGTTATGGGACAATTGTATTTTGCTTTTAACATCTATATTAGAAAGATTCAAAATATGAAACCCAAATTTTATGACTTTTCCTCATTTATGAGAATGTACTTGTTCCTCAATAACCATTAATGTGAATCAAATATTTTTGGAGATATTTGAGAATTACACATTGATTTCATCGGGGTGCATATGCATAACATATTATAAATGCACATTTAGATTTCAATTTTGATGTATGATGATATAATAGAAGAGTTACATATTGAAATGAACCGGAGGTAAACTTGAAAGCCTTCGAGTACTTTCTATCTTCTGCATATTAGACTGAGTGTAGTCATTAAAATTTATCGGTCATCTATCTTATTTGTTTATTTCACAAGCTGTTTTTATTTGTTGTGTGTGCGTATTTTATTAACGTCCATTTCATAACTATGATTGACGATTGGAATGGTTTGCTTTATTCGTTAAATATATCTATATATATCAATCAAGAGTCACAGCTGTGTGCTGGTAAATCTTTTGAATAAAATCAAGCTCCGCCCATCAAATGATTAAAAACATCATCAATAAAAATCATAAATTTCTAAATCAAATTATTCAATCAAATCCATTACACCTTTTTTAAATTTTTTTAATTATTAAAATTAAAAATTGCGCTTATGTTATGTTGTTCAGATGGTTCAGACGATCTTTGAGAACTTTGTTTTTCAACACCTGATTTTCATAGGTTGTGAATATGGAGATAGGATTTATGGCTGCAAAATATCCGAGTGTACATATGAAGAAGAGTCAAGATGTTGTAAAACTTGTAAAGCTAATGCCTCGGACCCTTGCCAGTTTGGTGATAAAGCTTCCTGGTGTTCTTCAATGAAACGTTTTCAGTGCTACACCAATGAACGTACTTGTTGCAAGACTTGTAGAAATTGGTTGGATAACACAAAAAAAAGTATATCCTAAACTTAAATTGCATAATTTTATAATTTTTAATTTTACATTTTTTTTGTTTTTTTCATTCATTGATAGCTTGGAGAGAGCAAAATGCAAACTAAATTTGAAAACACTATTATGTTTCAGATTGCGGTTACGGAGACAAGAATTCTTATTGTGAAAACGAAGTCAAGGAAGGTCGTCCTATAGATTGCGCCAGATTCAAGGACTTGTGTTGTCATACCTGCAGCAATTATAACTGATTATCAATTTATCTAAAGGATTTTTTTTGAAAAAGATTCAGCTTTTGTTGCCAAATAAAACTTACAGCATATTTGTCATCATCAATTCAAATAATATACCAAAATTTAACACATCCGAGATATTTTTAACCGTTCAAGATGATCGATCGAATAACCATAGAACCTTCCTCCTTTCTTTGTCCTTTGCTGCAAACAAAGCTAGAAGTTATTTAAGCAAACGAAAAACTCTCAAAAAGTAACATAAATTATATATATATATATTCATTTCAGCTTTTACCACCGTTAAACATTAGATGACCTTTTTTGCGTCTAGTCTAAAATCATTTCTTTATTATTTATTTATTTGATTATAGTCCGTTGCATAAAAAAGTCTAAAGTCTAATCTAAAATCAGGACAACGTTTCTTATATATTAGACCCCCTAGCCGAATTTATTTTAAACTATGGCTGGCTGAGCAAAAAATCTGGCTGATATCCGGCTTAGCCGAATTCACGTGATTATTAAAAATTCCGGCTGAAAATAGGAATAATTCGGCTAAAATGTGGCTGAGTTTTAAAAATTGAACGAAATAAGTTTATCAACTAAGGGTTTTTTCAGTAACATTAATAATATAAAATTATTGCACTATAATGTCAAAATGTCATGAATAAATGTCACACGGTGCAATCTTTCTGCAGACAAACCAGATCGCTTGCTGTTAGCAACCGGGCCAGTAGTCGAAAACATGCATTCCACTGGAACTGATGTTGCTGATGCTGGTAATTGCATTTTGGCCAATTGTGATAAAAGTGGGAAAGAAACCACTGCTTTCTTCCAAAAGGTCAATACTTCCTCGCCATTATCACATCTCTTTGATGTCAAGTAGCTTGCGACTTCTACTGCTACCTGCGATACAGAATATTAACAGCAATTTTTACATTTCAACACACAAATAATTATTTGATAATAATTTATGGCAAGTGCATTTTTATTATGTTTATATATAATATTTTTCTTATTCTTGCTCAAATACTATTAACAAGATTTCTATACTAACCAAAGAATTCAAATCATTCCCTTGATGAGTACCTTCTTACTGAAATTTTCCCCCATCTCGATAAATAGCTGTGCTTGAAATTGAATATTGAAATATTAAAGAGATTTACGAATATTTAGACTTTTCACAACCTTTAATACAACAATTGACAGTAATATACACACGAAAACGTGACAAAAGAAAATGGCGAATAAAAAACCCAAATGCGATCAAAAGTAAACATTTTTTTAGAGCTGACACAATTATAGCGATCCCTTATAATGCGGTTTTATAGGTAAATATTGCTAAATATCAGTAAATATTTAGAATAGTTAATTAAATATTTTATATTTAAAACATTTATTTCTATACTATTCTATGTCTATGAACAAATTTGTAAATTAAATTTGAATTTATTTGGCGCTGTGAAAGAATTCGGCGGCTGGATCGAATCGCACTTTATGGCGGCGATTTGGGCTAGCCGAAAAAGTTTCGGCGGATTTTTGGCGTAATTGAAATGTTCGGCGGATTTGGCTAAATGGCGGCGGCTAGGAGGTCTATTATATATTCTTATATCGTAGTGCAGACGAGAAATGGTGTCTCTATGTGAAGCAAAGGAAAGAGTGGGTGAGTTCTGGAAGAACACCTAAGCCGAGGATCAAGAAAGACCTTCTCCCGAATAATGAATTGAGTATGGTGGGATTGGGAGGATCTGATATTCTGGGAAATGCTTGGAAAAACTTGTCAGTAGAGAGCTATTTTTGTGATTAAAATTCTTTGGTTTCTTTGACAATAAATATTCAAAAAACGGCGGAAGCTTATGCAACAACCTAGATAAAAAATAAATAAATAGAAAAAGTAAAAATAGTAAAATTCTAACAAAAACTCAAACATTTTGTACAATAATGAGTTTTTAAGATTGATACGATACTATCTAAGGCAAATTGTCTGAACCTAGAAACATTTTCCTAACCTACATTCGGTGTAGACGTTTTTCTTGCTAAGTTATTTCGTGTTTTACCGGCATTCGTATTTTCGTTCTCCCACTATACAGTCAGCACGACCAGAATGATGGCATATGTCCACGGCGATACGAGCACTAAATCCGGCCTCTTGCCATTTTTTATCAGCACCTGGGGGTAGTGCCTCATTCACCTTGAAGGTCGGCTGCCTTTGCAAGAATCTCTCGCCTAAGAGTTTGACATCTCTTTTTGCAGAGGTGTGCGAAGCACTCCAGCAAGAAATAAATCCTTCGCTGCTTTACGGTCGTGCGCGAAATTTGTAAATTTTTAACCGATTTGATTGTAAAAATAATTTAGAGCTTTTCTAAAACTTGAAGGTTAACGGATTATTAACAGCTAAGTGGGGGGCGGCAAGAACAGTTGGTACGCCACTGCCTGTACAACTTCAGCTTGAGTTAATAGACCTCAAAATGACATTGTTCTTAAAGAGCAGTTCAAAGAATTAGAACTGATGCAATTCTGGTCATCACTACAAAAGAATAAATTCATAAATTTGCAAACTTTTGATAAAAAAAGATGTTCACCTTATTTGCATCCACATACATACATGAACAAACGTTTTCAACGATGAACCTCAACAAATCCAAATGTCGATCTCAATTGATTGACGCAAATTTTTAATAAGTTGCAACAGGTACAATAAGTCCAGATTTTGAAAAACTTGCTAAAGCGTGTTCTCAGCTGCATAGTTCGCACTAACCGATAGATAAAAGTAAATGTTATTATATTTTAATATGTTCACTACATGGTTGCATCTGTTTAGTCTTGTTCGACAATTACAGAAAGGGTCAAATTTTGTAACCCAGCCCTCGAAAATGTTTTTGAACTCTAAGAAGTGGCCCCCGGTCCAAATAGTTTGCCCACCCCTGCTCTAAACACGCCTGCAGCGATCTCAGATACCGGACAAGAAACAAATCCCGCAATCCGAGGTCCGGCAAGGCGGGCATTAAGTTCTCCCGCGTACTTAAAGGATTATGAATACTAGGAGGAAGAAGAATGAGGAGTGCCGTTTCTTAATATTGTTTATATTGTCTACGGACGCGAGGCCGTGTTGCTGTTTTGGTTTCTAGTCGTTGGTTACTAGCGTCGTTGTACATTTTGACGTGCTGTTGGTATTTCGTAAGTTCAGGCGAATTTCAAGATTTAACAATATCCGAAACGGACGTCGATAAAATACCAACGAGCATCGCTCTTTTTCTGCTAGAGTCGAATAGCTACTGGCAATAGTGCTATAGAATAGGATCACATCATATTGGTTATAAAAACTCACATTCACTCCAAACAAAATCTCACATTTGATTCGGTCATCCTCACCCAAAAGAGTTGCTTTCCTGATTCTTATAACTTTATAAGTTCCTATACCACTAAAAAGCATAAGACAAACTTCTCTAAATCATAAAATCATTTCAAGATGATTATCTGAAGATAGCATTTGATTTAATTACATTTTATTGATGACAATTTGTGTCTTAATACATTTGTAAAAAGGAGGTTGTTGATCATATAGAAACATCAACTGCAAAACATTAGGAGTTTGATTGAACTTTATAGGTCAACCCTCCTGTCCAAAATCTTCAGCAAACTTCCTCAACTTCTTCAAATCATCTTCGTTCACCGTTGGCTTGCAATTACTTAGTGATTTCAACATGTCAAACTAAAATCAATTTAAAATCAACTTTAGGACATTATAAGTAAAATATTTAAACAATGTATTGAAAGTGCTTTACAATATCAAATTAAAAAAAAACAAAATCTCATAATCAAAATTCATTTTGTAAAGTAGTTATTTTAATAATATTTTATTTAATTATTGCAAAGTTTATTATTCAGTTATAATAAATTACCAAAAATTAGAATTGAAACAAATGAACAGAAATAGGTCTAACCATATTAACCACATGTTCAAGGAGTTTATCACCTGGTACCTCCATCCAGTTCATTTCAACAGCATCAGGATCTCCAGGTGAGCATGGAGTTAAAAGGTCATTCACTATCTTACCTTTATTGAAGGGATACTCACCTCTCACCTGCATGAGCATTTTGAACATTTGAATAAGATGATGCAAGCTTATATTGATAAACTAAAATTTTGTTTAATGTGACTAAGATAATAACAAGTGGAATCATAGTGAGCACAAAATTCGGATGGCAAGAGATCGCAACCAACTTTCTTGAAGTGAGTGGCACTCTGGACTTTTCTGACTGGCTCCATCAAAGCCTCCCTCACAACTATTCTTATGTCATCCCCAGAGAAGCTAAGAAGATTAACAGCTGAGAATTTATAGTTTAGTCTTTGAAATTAAGTTGTTTAATATTTAACTCTCCTTTAACTCAATAAACATTACCAACTTAATATGCATCTTATCAATGCATAATTGCCAAACAGAGGCTTAACAGCCAAATAGAAACTTACTTTGGTTCTATTTCATAATAAGTTTCATAGCCATTGTTTAATCCTTAGATACTATGTGCATATTTATGCATTAAGCAATGATGCATGTCTTCTGTGTATGCTAATAAAACCCTTTGCAACATCATTTGTCACTTACCCTTCAGATTCCTCTCCAAGATATCTGAAATTTTCATCTGTAAGTTGGTGAGGAGTATTTCCAATGTGGATCTTGAAGATGTTCACACGAGCATGCTTCTCTGGAAGTGGGATGTAAATTCTCTTTTCAAATCTGATTTTAATGAATATTACTTGAGTAATAAAATAAGATAAAATGTTGATGTGTTATTAAGTAATACCAGAGATGGGTTTTAACTACTTAAAAAGTACTACAGTACTACAGTAGTTTTATTATTAACTGTTTTTATAAAAGAGTAGTTAGTAACTATTTGTTAACTACTTTTTAAATAAGTAGTTAGTAATTACTCCTTAACTACTTGCATAGTAGTTAACTACTTTTTAACTATTTTTTAACTACTTTTCAGTTGACATTTGATAAAATTAATTTTTTGGACAACTGAACAAGACATAATTATTAGCATATTTATTTACACTAGTGTAACATTATCAACAAAATTTTATTGTCCAAATTAATAAAAAACAGAAGTATACAATGGATGTTTTAGACGATCTCTTAAAAAAATCATGTCCATATGATTATCCGATAATTTACATCGTCTGTTACATAAAACCTGCCCTGCTACACTAAAAGTCTTTCAACTGCTGCCGCACTTGGTAATGTCGAATTAAGCTTGATGAATGCAGCAAAAACAGTTGGATAATTGAGTAGACTTTTGAGTAGTACATTTCTTGCTGAGTTTGATAAATAATAGGATGTAAGTATTGCATAAGTAATTTGTAATTTAGAAATTATTGCTGATTATTGTTTTAAAACCGAGGAGGTACTTTAGCTGAATGTCTCCATCAACTGGCTGAGGAACACTTGCAAAACCAGAATTATGTGACATGGAATTTGTTTTGTAACTTTACAATCTACGAATCAAAACAATTCGAAGGCTTTCCTAATGTCAAAAACTTTTGATTGTCATTCTTAGATTGATGGTCGATTGTGAGCTGAACATTTTTTCTTTATTGCTTTTCAGAGTCATTGGACAACTGATACCAGGAATGATGTTGGAGAATCAAACTTATTGTTACCAAATATGGTTTGTCAGAGTTTTAGGCTCTCGATTACGTCTCACTTTTTTATATAAAACGTTTTCAAAATACGGCTACTAAGTAATAGCTCAGAAGTGAGAAATGGCGGTAGTAAGCAAAATTTGAAATCAAAGAAACTAAGCTTATAAAGTGACGTCTCAAATTGTAATATTGGAAAAAATTTATTTTTGTTCATTTTATTTTAAAATTTTAACATTTTTTAACTACTTTTTTAAGAGTTTAGTAGTTAAGTACTTATAGTTAGTAACTACCCATCTCTGAATATTTCGCCAAACAAATAATAAATAGTAAACGTGTCAATGGCTTAATTTTAAAATGTAACCACAAAGTGCACCATTGGTTGCATTGGTAAAATGATGTAAAATGAGTTTTTATAAAAAGAAAAAATAAGAATTTCAAGGAAAAACTCACAGAGGCTCGGGTATCTCATTTTTAAGTTTGGGAATAAATTCTTGAATCTCTGCTTCGCATGATTTAAGAATGAAGGTTGTATTGTCTTCATTTCTGACAAATTCCCCAAAAAGGTCAAAGTTGAGTTTATTGACCCTTTTTGCCTTTTTTAACTTTCCATTGGAACTGCATCTCAAGAGACATATCGTGTATCTTCAGCTTCAGACCCGATTCTCCAGCAGTAATAAGGCCAGGCTCTGGCGTTTGGATATCTGTGATCTGGATTACAATCCATGAATGACAACAGTAACAGTATATATTATGAATATATAATATATATATATTAACTAATAATAATTAAAGATTATAATAATATAAATATAATTAAAATAATAACATAAAATTATAATTATCACAGTTTGATTGCAGTAGAATGTGTCTGCAGAAAAACTTTAAGACCACATGAATAAAACTAAAATTATTAAGATGGTGAAGGAACCATGTTTTTTATAAAGTCGGACTGCTAAACAAATGACCTAGTGGCAGCGGTAAAGACTTCGTGAGGATAATTAAATTTCAAAATAAGCGTTTTCGGATCCAATACGATCACTCAAAAGAAGTTAAAAAAATGTTATTACAAATATTAAATGCGATTGTTCAGGTCCGGACCTATTCCTGCTCCAACTCCAGTTAATGCGGTAATAAGAATGGCTTCAAGAAACCTAGAAGAACCTCAAGAAGGTTCAGAAATCTAATGAGAATTTTGTTATTAAATAAATATTTGTGGAAGATTAATCTGTTACTAATTAAATATTTATGGAAGATTAAATTATTAAGTAAGTAAATGTGAAAGGTGCTGATGTTACAGCAAATAACACAATTTTTCAAATTTTTCTTTCCGTTTATTAGTCTTTGACACAACCGTTTTTATAAAAACGCAACCTAACTAGCCGAGCATAAATACGAAATTTAGCTATTATCGAACTTCAACCTGAAGCTCTTTTACAGCTTTTTGTGACCTGATTAAGCAAACAATAATAATCGGCTATTGGCTGATAAGTGGAACACCTAATTATCATTCAAAATTAAAGGGAATGGTTGTAATAAATTGGGTCCGCTAACCACCCCACCAATGACCAGACAAAAGTTTTGTTCCCGATATCGGCAAGATATCACAGAAAGGGATCCATCCAAAATCAGCTAATTTCACCGATATTTTTCTTCATTTGCAAGTTGTAAAAATTTCACCAGTATTCCTCGATCCGCTGATGATTTGCTTCATCGTAGAGGACGTCGCTCAAATTCTTTGCATGCGACCACACTGCTGTTGTTCACGAGCAAACAACCGAATTCTGGTTTTGTTGGAACATCAAGCGGAAGATACCGGTGTAAAACTAATTTCTGAGTATTAGTTGTAGACACGACTGGTTCATACTTCTTCGGACACATTGACTCTGCATTGCAGTGCAACGGGGAAGTAAAACTTTTGGAATTGAAAACCACCTCATCCAACGGACTCTAATACTAAAGACGCACATTAAAATAATTTTTTATCGTTGCGGTCGTTGTAGTCACAATAAATAAAAACTATGGACTCATCCAGGTTCGTTCGAAACTGAAGGAAAATAATAATAATAAAAATAATATTCAACAAATAAGAATAACATTCTTCATGGAAATGGTAACAATAGGGAGATGTAAATCGCATCATTCAAATATTTCATGATGTTCGAAGACAACATTAACGATGACATTAAGAAAGACTGACAAACGGTAAAAATGGCAACTCAGAAGTAAAAGTCAATTCGACTCGATCATCGGATGAATGGAAACATTTCCGAAATTCTGCTTATTGGAGACCAAAAGAGAGGTCGAAGTGAGTATTGGAAGAAATTATAGAAAATTATTTCAAGCGTTCGTTGGATCAGGCTACTTGATTTCAATCGTTGGAGGCGATAATCTTTCAAGAAATGAGTAGGAATAGGAAATTAAATTAAATGAATACGAAAGCCTTCCTAGCCAGACGAGCACCATAGCAACCGGAAGATGTGCAGATCGTTTAAAAGCCAAACGTCCCCAAGCGATGCTCCGATGAATCGTGACAATGTTTCTTATCGGGAACATTGGGTCATTCTATATTATTATTTCACTATCATTATTATTATCATGTTATTTGTGTTGTTCTTGCACACAAGTCTAAAGCAACTAAAAGTGGAACCAAGAAAGCATATTTCGTTATAGGATCGACTGTTCAGTTTTCTTGTTATAAACGGATAGGGGGGGTGACGTCACGTGGTTACCGACGTGGTTGAGGGGAGGACTGTCTAGAGGGGGCGTGGAAGGATCTGAGATGTTGCCATTGGTTAGGACTGAAGTGGAGGGGGCCGCAACGTTGCAGGTCGTCTGGTTAAGTTGATGGACGTCGGTGCTTTTCAGCGATGGACTCAAGAGTTCAAGTCTTTTGCTATCTTTGAACGATTTCAACGCAGATTTGAATATTTCCGTTTCAGTGATGTCGTTTGGACATTTCTGAGCCTTTATCAAGCCCCTCTTCATGGCGTCTGCCGCGTAAATTCTTTTCCCGGTCTTCGAGCTGATGTAATTTCCAGTACCAGGATCCAGGAGACCTTTGCGAACGCCTTGCATGAACGAAGTGTAATAGTTGAATCTGTCGTCGTATACCGCAACAACTGCGTACGTTTCGCTTTCGTAGGTTGGACTTGAATTGTCGAAATCTGCCAAAATCCATCCGTCCTCGACCGCCTCCTTTTCCGGCGTCCTCAGGCCACCCTTTTCCTCGTTCACAAACTCCCTGGTTTGCGGGTCAATGAGTCCCCTTTTCAGGGCTTCGTTGACATCGACCCTCTCGGCTGTGCGCGGATCGATTGCACCGGTGATGACGTAATGTCTGTCGATCCTTTTCTTCACCGTGATTAGGGGAACCGCTGTCGTTTCTGGAACGCCTTTCTGAACTGAAGTATATTCAACCACGATCCTTCCTTCGGACATGGCACGCTGAATTGGAATACCTTCGTCGAAGGTTAAAGCGAACATCGTTAATAGTTTATGAGGTTTTAATAATAAATAACAATTATAAGTGCATTTGTATAACGTCATTTGTTTTGTGTTATTATATTTATCATTGTTTATTACATGTATTATGTTTACTATAAAATTATGAAAACATAAAATATTATGTCCTCTCTGAATATCCTCATTGAGAATTCCTCAGCCGCACAGATTTTTATCAGATTAGGTCTAAGAGCTTAACGACTTTTCAATTGAAGATTTCAAGAATAGAAACAGATTCATAAAACAACCACAAGTACCTTCTCCTGTATCTGGGTTGACATAGAGACCTTTAGAATGGTCGATGATACCCTCGGCCACCGCATACCTGAAAGCCACCCTGTCACCGGTCCTCGGGTCGACAACCCCCTTGATTATGAACCTCTTCTTTTCTTCCTGCTTCGTTGATGTCAACTCCTCAGCAATCACCTTCAATGAATGGTTGGCTCATTGTGACTCATAACTCTATTTTTTCATTATATTTCGTCATTTGGATACATTGTGAATAATAATAGTGATATTAAATAGTTCAACATTATAAAACAGCCCTCATCAGTACAAACAGATTCAAAAAAGAAAAGTTACATGAAAGTATCTGCAAATACAAATTCTGAGTCTTATAATATTTTATGCAATATTTATTAATAATAAAAATCCACTGCTTTTTTAATATAAACATCAGGCGCAATA